>JAWQFJ010000657.1:5000-82500 GCA_034096865.1 Theodoxus fluviatilis
TTATTTGTTACATTACGCCAAATGCGGCAATTAAGTTGATCGTGCACTCATCGACTGGATGATCGTGAATTTTCTGTCCTCGCCTGACCAGGGAAACAAAATTGTCAATTCAAGCCAGAACTAAACAGTTATCTGCTGCCACGCATTCGAGCTTTACAGGAAACATTATATCACACTAGCTCGATCGTCTGCTGGGGTAGTGGCTATGGTTCGATCGTGTTCGTCTGCTAGGTATGTACGGTGTGGTTTGTTTACTTATCTTCTGCGGGTTTTGTGCAGAAATTATACGTTACGATAGTCTATTGTGACTATTTTTGAATATTTTTTGATCTAACAATGCCGGTCACCTCCACTGCAGAAAGGATTTTGTCGTTGAAGCTGCGCTAACCCCTCTGTTGTCTTCAACGTGTCAGCCATGTCGACATGTTCGCGTTATCTGCCTCGTTTTGAAACCAAAATGGCGGGTCGCGTGAATAAGGTCCATAGTCTGGTCTCGCGTGACTGGAGACTTATAGATCTCTTCATTAGAAATATCGAAGAGCCACCGTGAAGGAAGAAACATAATCTTATTAGCCGAGGCAAGGCTGGGCCATATCTCGCAGATGGTAATAGTTTTGGTTTTATGTAGCAAATATTCGCCTTTGTCTGTGGCTATATACCACTTCACAGTTTCCACCCCCACTACCCCCACCCCCGATCATTTGAGCTTCTAAATCGATCCTTCACTGACACTTGACGGCGAATACACTGAGAGACATGTCGGACGGAAAGTGGCGGTAGTGTTAGTAGCTAGCGGTGAAGGCAGAAGCGGTAGAGGTGGGTGATGCTGATGGCGGAGCTGGTGGAGGTACCATTGTCTACTTCTCTTCCTGACAATGTCCTGTCGGCTCTTTTGTCGTGATTAGGGCTCTTCTATTGGTTCTCCTGAGTGACATGCTAGATATCATTCAGCGTGGCTGAGACTAAGTACTAGTATATCTCTGTGTCCAGAATGGCTAGATATCGTGACTGGATCGAACACGCGTCGATTTTTTTGAAAGACGGCGAGCACATTTCAATGCAGCGCATGTAGCACTGACGCACGTACCCGCTGTCTGTAGCTGATCGCGCTTAACAGACAACGTTTCAGGCTTGCTTGCCTGCAAATAATGTGTACTGTTGGAGAACTTCGATAACGTTACATGGCATGGCCGTGTAAGACCAGGAATGCTGCAGCATCAATTGCGCTTCAAGCTCACTCAGGCAGTACACTAGCTGTTACCAGAATAGTTCGTTGAGTGTTTCGTGGTCGATTTCGATCTGACTTGAAACGGTGAAACTAAAGGACCGAATGAACATAAACATATGTTTTCGTTCACTTGCTCACAGCACTGGCCTCATGGAGGGCAGGGGTGCGGAATGACGCTCGCCGCCTAGAATAAGCCTTTGTGCTATGAATGGGTTAAACTGTCTCACTTGCCTTGCTACAAGACACTACCGAGCATGGCATGTCAAATGCTGAGCGGAACAGACTACCTGCTTGAAACGGATCTCATCTGGACCCGACCCTCGCCGTGTCATGGTGTCAGCAGTTTAAGCACAGCTAGCAAGCTAGCATGAGCACGAAGGCACGCGTGTAGTATGCAGTCTGCCGACCTGCGTACAAAAATAGAATACCGCGCATGCGCATAGACCTCGGCTCTGTCCGTCACGACCCAAGCTTACGTCAGGTATGTTGGGCACACCCAACGTGAAGGAGCGTTAAATTGCTTTCCCGCCATTTTGTCTGTTTCGATCATCTTCAGACCGTTATAATTGTACGGACAGAACAGACAGAACGTAGGATTGATCGGTCGTCCTTCACCGACACCCAGTTCGAACAAAAGCAACAGCAGACGGCTTCTCAGAGGTCAGAGGTGAAGGTGAAACTTCGACCTTTGGGCGCAGAGAGACCGCTGTGGGAAAAAATGGGTCAGCGGTCATAGATCGACTTTCCGCTTTAATTTAGAGCTTGAGACGTCGGCAAAGTGGCGGGAAGGCCTGTGCGTTGCATTTGGGCGCCTTGTGAAATCATTTTTTGCCGGTTTTTTTTCTCCTTCTTGAAGGACACGAGCCTGCGGTCTTCCTTGAGTAAGCAGAATCTGGCCCACTTAATTGCATGCGGAGAAGAGAGGAGGCTTCCACGTCCCACTGTTTGAATGCAAGATTAAGATTTTTTTTCTGTGTCGGCAATGCGGCCTTCTAGCTTAATAGCTGTGTTGCGTTTCCTTTTCAGGTCAATGTGAAACTGCAGAGGCGGTTTTCTAGATAGAGAATACACACATAGGAGGGTGTGCCATCGCCCTCATTAAATGTCGTTGACGTCGTCATCATCATCGTCGTCGTCGTTGTCTACATCGTCTTCATCATCCTCGTCGTAGTCGTCAAGAACACCAGCAGCATAAAAACATAAACAGCTACCGCAGTAACAACTACAAAAACAATACGAAATAATAAAGCCATTGCATTTGTATGTATGTATATTTGTTAAATTAATATATTATTTATCTAGCACCAATTTCAAAACACTGCTCAAATGCTCTGCACCGAATCACTGAGAGAAGAGAAACGTTTTCAGTTTCTTTTTGAATGCTTGGAGAGAGTTTGACAGTCGGATTGTCAATCGGAAGACCATTCCACAGTCTCAAATCAAGATTATTCAAGAAGCGCTTGAACGAGTTTCCTTTTTGAACTCGAAAAGCTGAATCCCAAAATAAACTGCAAATCCCATTTGAACTCCCGGAGAAGGGTAGGCTACTCAAGGAAATTTATTTGCCTGCTGGCCGCATCATCTTTGTTCCGCGCGATTCGATGTCATGCAGTGCCGAGATTCAACACATAGGCAGCACTTGATAATACTTGTTTGCACGGTGTTAATCACAGATTATACAAAAGGATGAGGACTATGCAGTGCGCTATCAACCACATGTGAGAATCTAAATCACAAAATGAGACACGGGCTATACAGAGTGAGAGGGGTTAGGTATGTCAGTACAGTAGTCGCCGCTTATTAAAAACACATTGGGACCGAACAATAGTGTTTTTAATAAGCGGCGTTTTTATTAACCGTTTGCGTGTTGAACATGTCCATCAGTAACGATGTAAATCCGGACCGGAGAAACTGTTTTTAAAAAACGGCTGTTTTTATTAACCGCGTGTTTTATAAGCGGCGACTACTGTACTGATATTTTTTTAATATATAGATTTTGGAGCCTAGACCCATTATTTTGTTTTCTAGCACAGCATCGTGTTTTCCTCAGCTTTCCATCCGCAGCCTCCAGCTGGCCAGCCGTCCAGCTGGCCAGCCGATCCGATATTTCACGTTCCAAATGGCCACCATGATGATACACTGCGTTGCCCGAAACGCATTGTCTAAACTGTAACATCCATTTTCTCAAAACGACTACCTACATGTAGGTACCAGTATTCAGTTGCTCATAAATGTGTCACTCTTCCTCCTATTTTCAAGCATTTTACATCGTTTTCAAGGATATTGTCTCCACTTTGCGACCACATGCATAGCTCAGATCTTCCAAAAGATAACATCTGTCTCAATTTGTGGTGGAGGGTAATATATCTTTCACTCTTTCACCACCTGTGGAGCCTAGGAACAAGTTTGTAAATGGCGTTAGGATAATAGATTTTAAAACTTCGTTTGATCGCAGCAGAAGAATTTCTTGACTGGAACCAAACAATATTTTTCTTGTGTCATAACTGAGCAGTTCGTCATCATTAAAGAAATTTGGTGAAGAAATTTGTATCAGGGCAATGTGCGCCTGATCTCTAGCTTTCTTTGGTCATTTAATCAAGATTCATCAGAAAATACAACTGCAAGAAATGGCAATTTCATATTTCGTCAAAATTAATGTACAGTATAGTATACGTAGATGCCCAAGTTGTCTTCCTCCAAAATAAGCGCAAACTAGATTCTGATCACTAAACAGTTTAGACTGTACTGTAGACAGGTAATGCCTGCCTGCCTGCCAGCTTGCCTGTCTGGCTGGCTGGCTGGCTGGCTGGCTGTCCCTCTGTGTGTCTGTGACTCTCTGTGTGTCTGTGTGTCTCTTTGTGTCTCTGTATGTGGCAAAATTCCATAAAGTTCTACTTTGGTTCGAATGAGTTTTACTAAAATACGAACTACATGTAATGGCATACGCTGATTTAGACGACCACTGCCAGCTCAGAAGTTGGGGTTGTGGGACAATGCCAGTCGAGGTGACCTGTTTCCTGTGAGGTCGATGGGGTCACGGGGGAGATACAGAGAGTGGCAGTGTCCCGTCCATGTGGACCTGGCGGACCAGGGAAAGAGAACGTTCACTGACCAATGATTCGATGTCCTCCCTCTCCTTACCCCCCACCCAACCCCCTGCCCCCACCCCGGTGGCCAGACTGGTGCTTGGAGCCGCCCCTGGCTGAGCCACTGCATGGAGTAGGCCCTGAAAGCTCCACAGCGAGGGCGTCCGGCTGATGAGGGGGGCACGTAGCGACTCTAGCCTTGTGTAGAACTTTATTATGATTTATCTGAACTGAACTTTATTATCAAGGCCTTCAGCCCATTGCAATTACATTACATGCGTTCAAACGACACACTTCTTATATCTACATCAGAATAATGTTACAGACTTCTTGAACTTCGACTAATTTGCAAAACAATTGTCTAAGTTGCTTGGGATGTACATTCTCTGTAATTTTATGCGTAATAAATGTATATGGCCAGTGATCTTGATAGTGTTTCAATAGCATTTTGGGTGAGTGAAATACACAACCTCGAACTTGACCGTCTACCTGTTATGTGGTTGAGGTATTTTCTTCTCAGTTCGTCATATGCATGACAGGTTAAAAGGAAGTTTTCCTCGTCTTCTTTCTGCTGACAGAATGGATATTGAAGATCAAGCACACCTCAAAATCTTCTGTTTGATTTTAGAGCGTTAATTCCTAATCTGAATCTGACAAGTGCATTTCGAAATCTCCTTATATAGATGGAAGACAGATACTTCTCTATACCCCAGTGTTCTTTGAATGATGAATACTATTTGTACCTGTCACTGTTGCAGTTAGTGCTGTGCCATTCCTGTAAGTAGCAATCTTTTAGTCTACGCTGAAATGTGTGTAGACAGGCTTTCGTATTTCCAACACCTCCGTTCATCCAAACATATCCAATTCCAAGTCAATACAAGCAGTTCTTAATCAACTCGGCCCAATTTCTGCTCTCAGAGATTAGGCAGTGGCAAAGCATTAGGTAGGCCTGTTTGGGTACTCTTTCGGCGCTCATCGCACCCAGCTTGAACCAGTATTTCAAGGCACGAACACATCCATCTATGTAGAGGAAACCTCCCTGTCACCATATATCATGTAGTTAGGCGTTCTCGGGTCCATCGCGAAGAATCTCTTCCACCCAAAAGTGTGGACTTTCTCAATTTCGATGTGTTTTTCGAGTCCCCAGATCTCTGAGCCATACAACAGTGACGACTGTACCTGTGCATCAAACAATCTCGTGAATACTGCTGGCCGGGAGCATCATAGGCTCCAAAGTACCTTCAATATTTGTACACACTTTTGCTTACCCTTTGTGGAGATCTCCTCAAGAGCAGATTTGATAAACAGTTTCGTGGTTAAGACAAATCCCAAATACTTGTATTGGTTTACAATTTCGACTCTTGAACCAGCCTTGTGCAGAACTCTGGTAACCCATGCACGCTTTGGTTGAGTAGGTTTTCTCTCTCGTAGGGCTCCGTGGCCGAGTGGTTCGCGCGCCTGACCTGCAGCCCCGTGGGGCTAGTGGGTGCGCTGTTCCAAGCTGCCCAGATTCTAGAGTTGCATCATTGAGCAAGGTGCTTTACTCACATTGCTTCTCCCCATCCAGGAATAAAACGGGTATCTGTGAGGGCTGAGTTGGAAGATTGTGAGAGATAACTTTGGCGTGTTCATCCGCAGCCTGGTTGCATGCTCCCGAGGGAGTTGAGACGGTGTTGGAGTGATACAAAGAGGGAGCCCAATGACCAGGGGGTAAATGTGTGCCGGTTTGAGCGCCCATCAATGGGTGAAAAAGTCGCAATATAAAAATGAGCACCTTTACCTTTACTTAACGCAATACTCATCGAGGTCTCGGGCAGGTCATGCAGATAGTCAATTTTTAGAATTGCTACGATAGCCAAAGCTTTCTTTTCAAGAAGAGAAGATGACATGGAATGACCCTTGGTCAGCTCTGATGAGCTGTGGAGTTGTTTATCTTTTAGACGAGTATGAAAGGGCGTCGCCGCGGATGCTGTACCAAACGGAAAGGTGACGTCTTCCCTCTCTGCAGTGCACAGAAGCTGTCAAGATGACCACTGGTCTGTGGGTCACAGCTGTCAACATCAAGCCAGATGCCCATTTCCCAGGACTACGAATAAGCAATCCAAAAGTCATTTCCGGTCTTTTTTTTTCAAGTGATCGCTGGAATCATGGGTAACGTCCAATCAGGCAATTCTTGTACTGAGTCCGTTTCCAAAACCCGACAGCCTCTGCTTTCTCGTCCCAATTTGGATACCGATTCCTGCGTTGTTACGGCGATCATTTAATACGGTACCGCCCTTTTGGTTTGTCAGAGATAGAGGTTAAACGTGATACCTCTCTTTCTCTGCCTGTGACATAGAGTGTGTTCTTACATTGCCTCGCCTCATGCTCGTGTTTCTTCTGTCGGGTGCCTTAGCTTCCAAGTGATAGTGATTGGCAGCGTTTTGTGATAATGTTCAGTTACAGATGCTCTTGGGGAGTCCCTCGATCAGTGAACCTTTTTCCGGCCTTCATCCCTCTGTAACGAAGACCAGCTGTGATACAACTGAATGACACACTTTAGAGAGTCATCGTCAGGCATCGGAGTACTTTGAGCTTGCCATTGGCCTGCATGGATGAAAACCGCTGGGACAAAAAAAAAAACCCAACCTTCACCTCTACGCCAGTCAAATTTAAACAAGAAAAGTCAACAACACAGAGTAAATGATCACACAATTCCCTCGATTCTCTCGGATCTTCTCCATACCATTATCTTAAAGCTCTACAGCTTTTGCACACGCATTTTTTTCTTCGTCGCTGGTGACAGTCAGATGAAAGGAAATGACAAGGACAAACTGTGTTTGACTGACTCATCTTCAATACACTGCAAGGCTCCTCCTTGTGGGGTAACTTATGGGACCTGCACAGACGTATGGAGAAGCAGCACTCTTTACGAGTCTGACGCTGATATCAGCAGGACTTTCGAATTCGGGCATACATATCAATGCACCTTAGTACGATGCATTTGATTGGCTGACTGGTCCCATCGCCTCTCTGTGAAAGAGCTTCACTTTGTATTTAGGTTCCCCCTGTGGGTTGGGGGTAGGAATAGACCCCCCACGTCTCCCTACGCGATTCGTAAGAGGTGAATAAATAGGGACATCGGGACTTGATATGCGTTTACTCTGACCGTTTTTGGGGGTTATTTTCTTGCTTAATGGCCTTACATAGCCTACAAAGGCTGATAGGCTGTAAAACTCCATTAATTCATCCACTCATTGTATCAATGTGAAGTAGCTGTCATCGTCGAAGTATTTTACAGTAGAAACGTGTTAAGACACTTGCAATTTAAATGTTCTAGCTCTCGTTATCATACAGCACCTTTGCATCCACGTACGGATCTCGAGAAACCAATTGAAGAAAACCCCGAACAGATGTGCGCTGTTTAAAATCAGTGACAGTTTCGAAAAATAACCTTTAAGACGTTTTGCAGATTCTTTTTTCAAAACGGAGAGATTCTGCTACATGGTTTCGTATGTCTGAGTTACGGGTGATTACTCTTTACACTTTGAGGACACGACTGAATGTGTCTCTCATGTGCTCACTACCACAAAAATGGGACATCGATGCTTTGACCACTTTCCCAATAGATAGGGCTTCTGCTCGGACACTTGACTTTTGAGGTCAGTCATCGTGCGGTAGACAGCCATGAATCAGCATTGAATTCCCAGCTCTGTGTAGCAGTTCTGTAAGAGTTATTTTTCGAAACCATGTTCATGGCGCAACATCACGGTGACAAACATGGTGACTAGTGAGGCCAGCTTTGGAAAAGTCCAAGCATGGGGATGACGCCAGGAAACTGGGTAAGCTGATTCCACAGTCTCGATCTCACTACACTGAAGGACCAGCTGCCAGCCATAGTTTCTCAGTCTTGTTTGTAGGGTTGTGAAATGAAGTCTCGATCTCACTACACTGAAGGACCAGTTGCCATAGCCTCTCAGTCTTGTTTGTAGGGTTGTGAAATTTAGACTCGATCTCACTTCACTGAAGGGCCAGTTGCCATAGCCTCTCAGTCTTGTTTGTAGGGTTGTGAAATTTAGTCTCGATCTCACTACACTGAAGGACCAGTTGCCATAGCTTCTCAGTCTTGTTTGTAGGGTTGTGAAATTTAGTCTCGATCTCACTACACTGAAGGGCCAGTTGCCATAGCTTCTCAGTCTTGTTTGTAGGGTTGTGAAATTTAGACTCGATCTCACTTCACTGAAGGACCAGTTGCCAAAGTTTCTCAGTCTTGTTTGTAGGGTTGAAGTCTGCATGAACACCCCCACACTCCGCGAGGACTCGCGCTCCTTGAAGAGGCAAACAAGGTAGGTTGGAGTTTGACCTGCTACACATATGAAAACCATGGTAGGAGTCTTCAATTCTGTACACACGTAAAGCAGAAGCCCATCAAGATCACGAAGTACATGTTAGTTTTGTTACATAAAAAGAAATGCAGAAACCTTAGAATGCCTCAGTTCAATTCCAAACGAAATCCGCGTGGTCACAGATAAAGCAGTACAGCATTACTGAGCCGCCCTAGCTAGGTACGTGTGGGTCGACCATCATGACCACAGGGTGTGCCACTGGTCTGGGCTGTTTTGCTTTTAAAAGCAATGTCAAGAGCAATGTGTGTATCGTCTGCAAGATTGGATTGGTGTTGTGGAAGGCGAGTTGACCCTTAAGTCTAAGTCTGTGTACTTCCTTCCTTAAGTTGTCCGTGCTGCATCCTTCTTGACTTCGCTTGATACGTCTTCAGAAAATGGGCCCACACGCAGCAATGCGTGTATGTAAGACTGCATATCACAAGCGTGGAAAAGACTGAAGAAGCCATCAACCGTTTCCTTGTATCGTTTCCGATGAGAAAACAACCTTAAAGCAGTTTCCGGCCATTATCGAAATGTTTCCTCCATAAATCAGTTTTATTTAGATGTGGACGTTTGCAATACGCAATAAAAAGCAAGCATACGTTTTAGTTAGCAAAGTCAATTTCCTGGTCTTCTGTGTGATGACCGATAGGAAAGCCACCATTTTACGCTCAACCCACATAGCACGCGAATGACGTCACAGCAGAAAGCCCGAGTTGACATGCCATTTATGGAGTTGGCCAAGGACGCGGCAGACGCATGCGCGCATAACTGAATTTAGATTAGGACTCCCTGGCGGCCGCCGTGGAGGCCCCGTAGGACACCCCGTAGGGCTAACGACCGCATGGCTATAAACAGCGCTTTTGCGCATGCGCGTGTCCCAGTTTCATGCTTAGTTCTGGCGCGCTTGGGCAGGCTGAAGCGTCTCTGGCACGTGGCCAAACTGCGTATCATGTAGCTTTAGGTGCCTTCCCACGCACACGACACTAAATTCATTCACCGGCATCGCAGGC
Organism: Theodoxus fluviatilis; assembly: GCA_034096865.1. Taxonomy (NCBI): domain Eukaryota; kingdom Metazoa; phylum Mollusca; class Gastropoda; order Cycloneritida; family Neritidae; genus Theodoxus; species Theodoxus fluviatilis. Next base: position 14,692 of record JAWQFJ010000657.1, read on the forward strand.
TGCTGAAGTGCATGCACGTTGAACAACTGTTCCCACGTTACAGCTGTACACATGTTGTACTTGCCACCCTCAACGGACTACAATCACGGCGGCGGAGAGCCCCTTTTTGCAAGAATAGTTGTTAATTGTCTCCCTCGGTCAAAACATCGAGTCGAAGGCTCGAGGGAGGCAACTGCGAACAGTATTCTCCGAACGTGTCGAATCGCTAATAGTTGTGTCCCCTATTCAGTCTAGTGTCGATGTGCTATTTCTTTTTTTTAAAAATAACTTTCTAGGGGATTTCGGGGTGAAAACATAATTTATCTCCCTGAATGTTTCTCAGTTTTATGTTAGATCTGCAGACAGGGCTTTTTTGGTTGTTGCGAGAATGGTGTTGAAGGAAGGAGAAAAGTCAGAAAACGAACAAGAAATTATTTTTGTACCAAGTGATAAATTGGCGAGAGATTTCTTCCTCTCTCTCTCCTTTTTTTCTTTATTAAAAAAAGGATTACAAAATTGGACATCTCAGACATGCTTCAACTGTGGGCTTTAATCAATGCCAACTATTTTAATAGACTCAATAATTGATTAAATGCCAAACCTCAGTGCTCAGGTGGAGGGCAGTAGAATTCATGCTTTTGTTTCTGGGTGTCGCTTATAATAACAAATTGCTAGTGCATTAAAAATCATAAACTTTTCATTTAATTTATACCACAATATAAACGTATGTATATTTAGTGAGATTTTATTAATAAACGTGTAATTATTTTAAAATCATATATAATCGAATGGAATAAGCAGCGCACTATGTAAATGAGGTCAACTCTCTGAGGAGTATATGATAGGTTGCTTTCCTATAAATTTGTAATCGTCACTAGAAGAGAATGCCCGGATGACCCTCAGTGGTCTGGGGTGCAGGCTTCAAACCTGTAGTCGACTGACGTCGAAGTGGTTCAATTCCACCTTTCGGGCGATGGTCGTTCCTTTTGCGTTGTTTTGTTATTCCACCCCAAACTATGTCATCCGCCGATGATTTGTTTTGCAATCTCAGTTCTAGAGATCAACCAACTTTCTTACATTCGTCTCGGACGGACGGTTCGGATCGACGCTCCACCAAATTTTGCCGGTCTGTTATCTCGAGTAATTCAGTTGGGAGTACTGAATACAACCATACATCGAAACTTGTGTTGGATTTATGAAAGCAAACTTTACCCCGGGAAAGACCCGAATACTTCATCATGTGCACGAATCTTTCAATCCAGTTCAACTCCGCCACAGGTCATGAGTGCTTTCTAAAGTTAGATATTGCAATTTACAGTGATCTCCCCCTCGATTGCCGAAATCGCGCGTTTTTCTGCTGCTTGAACTTGAAGCAAAGACCATACATGCTTGAAGTGCAATCAATCATGGATGTAATGTCCATGAATCAATGGGAATAATAATCATAATGTATGGCTCTGGGAAACGCGTTCACGTGCTCATCACAACACTGCCTTCGTCTTCGATGAAGTAAACTGAACACCAGCATTTGATCTACATGATGTAAAATTTACGAACCCCGTTTAGTTGAGTGAGTGCATTGTGTACGTGTGTGTGTGTGTGCGTGCGTGAGAGTGAGAGAAAACGCGCACACACATTGTTGTGGTCTGCACTGTTTGATATCGCAAAATTTTATTGCAATCTTATGCCACAATATGGATGTATAATGGAGTGAGTTTTAATCTATATTTGGGGAGGTGTATTTGTGCAAAATCTTTCAATATTATTCTGTATTAAAAAAAAACACACAACAAAGTTCTATGTAATTGAAGCAAACCACAGAATGAATGAGTGGGTTTTTGCGGTCTATCATTCACTGTAGGCTATGTAAGGCGATTCATCACGAAAAACCAGTAGAGTTGGTTAGAGAAAGAGCAAATCAAGTTCAGTATTTCCTTCTATAGTTATTCGCCTTTTTACGAATCGTGTAGGGAGACACGGTGGGTCAATTCTTGTATACTATACTCTCTGCAGAATGCATGTATGATAGGTTCCCTTCTTGTAGAACTGTATTTGTCGCCGAATACAAGTGTCCGAATGAATCCCGTTTGGTCTGTATAGTGCCGACTTCAAACCTAACTCACTGTGGCTGTAGTGTACTGCCGTCGAAGTGGTTATATACTGATCCGGAACATCGCCATAATATTTTCTTCGGAGTGTATACCACACAGGTGTTTTTTCCTCATACTTTTTCCTTTGTTGTTCGATCACGTAGACAGATGTACGGCTCGTATGCCATCCTTTTATTTATGTATTTTACGAGAGTTTGCCTCGTGTACAGACTGTCCAAAAATCGGACAAAGCGTGCAAAACGATCGCGCCTTCCGCACACTGAACGAGTGAGATGCAGTGTGTATTTGGTGGATTTGTTGTTGTTCCAGTACATACATGTACTGTACACCTGTACTGTACTATGTTTTCAACGTTGTTGAAAGTGTCCAAATAGTTGCCTACCGTGTGGGATAAAGTACACACACACACACACTCCTCTCTCTCTCTCTCTCTCTCTGTGTCGCAGTGGACATTTTCAATGTCGATGAGTTCAATGTGATTCCGTTGTGACAGGCTGGTGGCCTCACAAATAAACAAGTTCGTTCGTGCGTTCGTTCTCTTTCTGTCTCTCTCTCTCTGCCTCTGTCTCTCTCTCTTTCTCTCTCACTCGTGGGTACTCATGTGGATCCTTTGTTAGTATGGAACCTTCTGGACGGACCTAGAACAAGCTCCTTTGTCGACAGATTAGTTGCATCAGAAAGGAAAAATGCAACAGCAATTATACGATAAAGTACGCTATTTACGCACTGCACCTTCACAAATGAAATATAACCTCTAAAGTAATAGATCGTTACCATACGGGTCAGAATGGACATTATCTGCAATCAAAACGCGATGGATGGATGGAGTTTTACGGCCTATCAGCTTTGTAGGCTATATAAGGCCATTAAGCACGAAAATCACTAGAACAGTTTGGAGTAAACGCAAATTAAGTCACGGTGTCCCTAGTTACTCGCCTCTTACGAATCGCGTAGGGAGACGCGGTGGGTCAATTCTTACCCCGAACCAACAGGGAGACGCCGTGGGTCAATTCTTACCCCGAACCCACAGGGGGCTGAAAACGTGACAAAGTAACAACCCGGTGTTGCCGCGATTTTCAGACACCTCCTTGATAACAAACCTTCATCAACGTAGCCAGCGCTTCGATCTGGGTCAAGGGGTGTCACGTCTCGCTAGCCGAGATATGCTGCAACTTCTGCGTTCCTCTTCTGTCCAACTTGACCAGCATAACCCTGGACATTGCATGGGGATGAGACAGTGCTTCATTTTGCACCATGCAGTGCTGCTGTCCAGGGTTGTCCGTTAGGCAAGATTCCTGACCAGTCGGTAGCCTTAATTTGTTCCGTCTGTTTTGGGTCCAATAGCCTCCTCGAGCTCAACCTCACCGTCCGTATGGAGACAGCCGTTGCTTCACTCTTTCGATTAGTTACATTTGTCGCCGTCTGCTCTTCAGTCCGTGTGTGTGTATTTGTGTGAGTGTGTACGTGTTTTCGTCAGTGCGTGTTTGTTCGTCTCTCTCTGCGCGCGTATATCTGTTTGCAGGGGCGGACGAGGGGGGGGGGGGGGGGGGGGGGGGGTTCTAGGGTTTCCGGACCCCCCCCCCCTTTCAACAGAAGAAAAATAATTTCGGGGGTGGGGGGTGTTTCTGATCCCAAACTGGCAATGATCATCATCAGAATGCACCAGATTGCACCATTTTGCATCCTGGTTTTCAAAATTGTCTGGGGGAGCAGCAAACTAGGCGCTTTTCGCCTTCACACACACACACACACACACACACACACACACACACACACACACACACACACACACACACACAAACTTCCAAAAAATCTCTCTAGCTTGACAATGAATAAATTTTCAACACCCAGAAATTAAAAAAATACTATAAATTCTGACAGATGGTACCCAAGCTAACTGATGACAAAGATAGTATCACCAGATTCAAAGTTGGATAAGTCACAGCCCCCGATTTCCGCTCAGATTCAATGTGGTGAATGTTTTAAAAACATTAAGCATATTTAGCAAGTTTAAACATTGAATTAGGCGTTTTTGAAAAGCAGTAACTGTCGGATAAACGATTCAAGCAGCTTCGTCAATAATTCATAAATCGATACACGATATCCATACACGAGATCTTAGTTTCAGATTCGAGGTTTCTTAAGCTGGTCTTCTACTCAGAAACTTTGAGGAGGGTCACATAACGACTGAATCCAATATAGCCATCATACTTGACTTGTGGGTCTACTTCATAGATGTATGAGTGCAATCGGTTTGACATCAGACATGTTTACGTCAACAAAACGAGTGAACTATTAAAATTAACTAATCCGTCAAAATGAGTATGACATTCATAACACTGTTGTGACCGCACGATAGATCTGGTCGTTGATAATGTGGAAGTTTGTTGACAACTTGAATCAGTGATTGTGCTGGGAATCGCTACGCCCAACCACGCTCCAGGGCCAGCAGAGTTACCTCCCCTTAAATACTTGTTTAGTTGGCCAAGGCAGATTTTGGTCGCGTTCGATCAAAGCTCGGATAATGTATCTTTGTTATTCGGGCCCCATTGCTATTGTAGTGGTTAATCATTGCATTTTCAGTTTTACTTGTGCTGTGGTCTTTGAAAACGGAAGGCAGAGTTGAATTAAACAAAAGACTTAAAACCGCAATATATTGCGTGCACCATCCATCATCAGTTGGCATCTTAGGGTCTCAGAATTGTGTTGGCGATTCATATAAATCACTTCTTAGAAAAAGGTGAATCTAAGACAAGCTCATTTGAGTCAAAATATTCCCTGAACTCCCGCAGTGCGACTTTCACTTGTACAATAAACGCATTGACAAGCGCACGACGTTGCATGTTCCTCAGGGAGGCAAAGCTGTACTGAAATAACAATTCAGGCCGTTGTCCGGAGAGAAAAGAGTGTAGTATGAATATCTAGATGTGGGTGGAAAGTCGCCATAAAAATAAAACCAACTTTTACCTTTTAGAGCAGTGGGCATCCTGTGTAATACTCAAAGTAGTTTCTCCAGGAGTAAATTGGGTGTGTGTGTAGACAGGTGTGATGTCATCTTTCCTGCTCCAAGGCGCTTAGAGGCTCTGGGATTTCTTTGGAGGACAGTGGGGGAAAGTGATGCCAACATAAATTGGGTGGCCTGATGAACAGAAGGACGATGTTCAAAAAATGTATTAACCTGTTCAAAATGTTAGCATGGAAATGCAGCAAGAGTAATGTCTACTTGATGATATCATGGCAAGGACATAATATTAATAATATAAACAAATTAGCAATTGCTTCAACCAGTTTAAAGGAATATATGTTGCAACACTGTGAAAAAATGACCGAGACTGCATTTAACAGATGCTAATTTAAACAAATTCAAATGATCACGATAAATTATGATATAATAAATATCTTATTTCATAAAACAATCAAAGGATCAGTATCCATATACTTAAGTATTTAAACACAGAGAAATATAGGAAGCTTGTTGCAATAATAAAAACCAATGCTTAAAATGTGTAATCAAACAAAATTTACAATAGAAAACTTTAAATCATCCAATTCAAATCTGTGACTGAATCGGTGAATGAGTTTATTTAACTCACAAAAATGTCTTGAATATTCACACAAAAAACCATGTTCATTCATTTATACATTCTTTCATGAAAAACCACATCTTTCTTTCAAAAAGCAAATGATTTACTTGCAATACTGCCCTATTGTCACATTAATTGTGTGGCCATTTGAAGGCATTTCAAGTCATGAAATGTCCAATAAAATCTGCATCTTGGATCTAACAATCTGGACAGTGCTTCACCTGGACCAGCAGGACAGGGACACCAAGCAGCTCCAGCCATGCGTTACACTTGGTCATCACCATTCACAGGGATTTTACTATGTAAGCCTCACTATGGCCTAGTTCTTGCAGCACTTCATTGCTGCTGCACTTCTCTCAACACATTGAAAGTGTTGACGACTGCCACAGAGAAATTTGAAGCATGGCCTGTCTGAAAAACACCAAAAAATGATTTAGCTGCCATTCGCAGTACAAGATGGCATAGACTGCTATTTAGTGTGATTAATCATGTGTTGCTAAAAAAAAGATAAAAAGTAGAGGTTAAGGTAACTCAACCTGCCCACCCTAAACCTTTTTCTCAATCATGAAAAAAAGGAGAAAAGATAAAAAAAAGAGAGAAAAAAGGAAATAAATTAAGAGTAAACAGCAAACTGCATGCTGTCCCATTTTCCCTATTAACACTGTCAGAATAAACAAGCATTTTCAGCAAAGATAAATTTTTATTCATGTTAGATGAATCTACTGTATACATGACATTAATCAAAACACACCGACATTCACAAATACACACAGTCTCAATGTGGCCTCCTTTAAATGTTTAAAATAAAAACAACAGAGAAAAAGGCCGACCTACCCCATTTTTTTGGTGGGCCATGTTACCTTAACCACAGGGTTTTTGTTTTTGCCTGATCTAACTGGACAACCCTTCCATCCCATAGCATGGGAGAATGACATGGGAGTCAGAGTAAAGTTCTAGCACAATCCCAAACCCTGTGGCCTGTTGGTGAACAGGTCAGAATGAGTAACCACACATGGACAAGTTTGCAGTGACAGAGATATCTACCTGTACAACAATAAAATCAGTTCTCCAGATGAAGATTTAAAGGAGTTTTTCCCCCCTTCAATTGATGCTTAGAAAATGCTGAGGTGATAAAAAAACTGATATAAAATGAAACATCGCTATTTCCTGATGTAGAACAGTTTTTCTATAATCTGTGTTTTAGCCAGATTTCCATATTAAATATGGTCATATTAGAATGGTAGGCATCTCCATAAACTACTGCCCTGTATTTCTGCAAGGGATGAGTAGGGAAGACTACAGCCACTTCCTCTGAACCCAGCACACAGTGTATCTCTGCAGTGACAGATCAAGAACTTCCATAGTTGACAAGTTGCAGCAGATTGTACTGTGCACATGTAGAATGATCCCTTGTTATGGACTGCTGGAATGAAACAATGAAGTCTAAAGTCCACGTTACAGATGAATAAAATTCCTATGGATGGACTTTTAATGATTTGTTGATTAAGGTGAAGACCTTTACAGTGATGCAGCATGACAGACTCGTAACTAATAAAACAAAGACAGGTAAATATGTGACGAGCCACGACAAAACCAGTGCTAAGTCGATTTTTGGACAAAATAGGGTTTTAATATTTTTGAATTCTGCATTCATTTCTGTTTGTTTTGATATAAAAATGAACATTGTGAGTTAATTAGAATAGGAGTTACAGGCATTTCAAGTTGGGTACTGAAGCAGCGACCATTTTGAAAAAACGGACTCAGAAGATTTACCCTCTTCAGACATTAAACACCTTAGCAACGGTATTTCAAACTCCGATTCCAAAAATAGCCGACCTTTTTTTTATTTGACATCCATAGAGCGGGAACGCCGAGAGAGCGGCCGTTCTGTCGGTATATAACATGAAGGGGTTCTGCAAGGGTTTAGGTGTGTTTATTGCGGCTAAAATGAGGCAATTAACGCTAATTACAGGGACCTTTTGAAACAATACATAACACAAAAGTCTTTATTTTACCATCAAAATATAATTCTTCAACATGTTTCCTTTACTGGCATGATAGTTTGAACCATGTAGAATCTATTTTTATCAAAAAGTGAAAATCACCCAGATTGACCCGCCCTGCCTTTTTTCAGTCGTAGCGCAAAATAGTGCCGCGCGACTTAGCACTGGTTTTGTCGTGGCTCGTCACATATTCTACTGTTATATGTTTCAGTCCAACCAGTCCCTCTAGAAATATCTGTTTTCACACCAAGCAGCACAGGAAAAACACCCACCTCATGATCCACACATTTATACTGACATTTACATCCCATCCAATCAGATCACTAACAAGTTCTTGAAATAGTGCGCTCCAGACAAACAGCTCTTGCTTTAAAGACATTACTGAAGATTTCCTGGATTTTCTACTACCACAGTACCAGATTCTACCAACTCCACTAATGCTTCTCTGCACATCTCTGATGACTTCCTTGAAGGTCCCTGCAGCAGCTTGAGGAAAAGCTCCTGGTTTGTGAAGAAATATCTGCACCAACTTTCCTGCGAATAACTTCAACAGTCCTCTGGAGCTATCACAACTGGTGAGATTCAAAGACATTCTTGACCACTGATACAAGAAAGAGCTGGCACGTGAAAAGAATCTACTTCATCCGAAAGAGTCTGGAACGCTTCAGTCTACCAAGAACTTTCACTTCTGTCCAAGGGTGATCTGCTGAGACAGACAATGATCTCCAAGTACTGGAAGATGCCCACAGTCCTGCATGGTAGCTATGTTGAAGGCCAGGAGTCTATTTTATCCCAAACTCCTGCAGCTGAACAGATGGTCTCTATCAAAATGCAGCACCATCCTGCACACTGGGAACCATTCTGAACTTTACAGTCGGTCCAACATCACATGCACAGACTTGCATTCTTGAAGGCACACTAACACAATTTCACAGAAACACTATTGTCCTGCACTGTATACATGTCAATCCTCCTACATTTCTTCATCTTCATCACCGAAGTACAGCAGTTTTGAGTTCTTCATGCACTGCATACTTGTTGGCCATGCTTCTCTTCTTCAGTTATCCTCATCTTCTTCATCCTCATCTTCTTCATCCTTATCTTCTTCATCCTCATCTTCTTCATCCTCATCTTCTTCATCCTCATCTTCTTCATCCTCATCACCAAAGGACAGCAATTTGGAGTTCTTCACTTGCTTGGTAGAGGACTTCAGTTTCTCCTCTTTTTTGGCCTCTTTTTTCTTTGAAGAGCCTTCCTGCTCCTCTGGGTCAGTCTCTGCAGGTCTTTTCGTGGGCTTTTTGAATCTGACCTTTCCACTGGACGCTTCTATGTCATCTGAAACAGACAACAGTTTGGCATGGCAGGGACGGTGTTTCTACAGGGTGTCTCGGCATCATGTGCTCACCTTTCACCAGACTTGGGGAAGTGGGAAAGAAAACTAAACAAAATCTGCATGTGTTCACCTGGGCAAAAATGAAGACATTTCCTTGGCAAGTGTGGAAGTTATCTGTGCCATAATTCAAATTGCACAATGCTGTTCAAGCCATGGGATCTCCAGATTTTTCTGATGCAAACCAAGTGAAGGCATGTAACTTTCATTGCAGACTGCCATGTCTTGTCCAGCAATTTTCCATACATGCAGTGGAAGGTCAATGCTACCATGTCATGAAACCAGTGCAAGGCTCTTTCTCACTGTACACAATCCAATAGTCCTGTATCCAAGTAAAGGCGCAGTCTGGACCTAGCTTTTGTCAGAACAGTAATTATTCTTAGGGGCAAGATGTATGCATGTATACATGTTTATAATTATACATAAATGAGCAATGATCTTTCTTTCGGTTGACTGTAGGGTTTGTAGCCAAGACGGTTGGTTGGCAGTGGTCGGGCTTTACCTTCCTGGGTTGTTTCAACACATGGCTGGATTGGATGATCTGATCCTGTCAAGATGCCCCCCCCCCCCACACACACACATCCCCCCCCCCCTCCCTCTTTAGCTGCTTGAGCCTTGGCTGAGATACTGGAGCAGAGGTCCTGATCCTCCAGTGGCCAGAGGTTCCAGCTGATGAAGGGGAGAGGGTGTGTGTGTGAGTGTGTGTGAGTGTGTGTGTGTGTGTGTGAGGGGGGGGGGTGTGTCCAGAGACTTCAGCCATCAGATTCATGAGAATTTCCTTAGCAACACTTTCCCTAGCCACCACCACAACTTTCTGTAGACGTGTCCACCAGGATGTTAAACAAATTACTGTAATTCTGCATGCATGGGTGGTGGGAAAAGTCAGTGACAGTGCACTCTCATGCAAAGCAGACTTTAAATGGCAGCAAGCAGACCAATAAAGTTGGTACAAATCATCAAATGAGCCCTCAAATGAGGTGAGCTTGTGCAATAGCAACAACTGTAAAATTAGCCACTCGGTCAACTGTGATGGAACTGGGTCTAAGTAGCCAGAAGTGAAATCAGATGTTAATCAGGACCCGAAAGTTTGATTTACATGAAATCACATTAATGTTTTATCACATCAATGGCATTTTAAAATCAATGTCTTTTCAATCGGTCATCACATTGGAATTGATTCACTCGCCATTTCTACAGACACATACAGCTTGCAGGTCAACAATATTAAGTTTTACCACCATATCAAGACACATGAAAAGCATTACATATCAAACAAACCAACAAACCAACAAACCAATCAAAATTAAAGACAAAATTGCACAAGTATCACTGTGCTCATCTGAACATGGCTGGTGTGCATAGAATTCACAGAAAGCCAACTCTGAGGGAAAACAAATAAACAAACAAAAACAAATGTGCAAGCAAACATCTTCAACAAAAGAAAAATCTCATTAAAATTAAAAACACAAAAAGAATAAATATGTTACTGGGCACATGTAATAAAGCTGCTGGTTTGTATAAAAAGTTGGCATAAAATGAACGAGGGAGACTAAAAAAACAACCAACCAACCAAACAACTGGCCCAACTCAACCCAAACCAACCCAGCCCAGCCCAGCCCAGCCCAACTCAACCCAAACCAAACCTGATCCAACCCAGCCCAATCCAGTCCAACCCACCCCAACCCAACTCAACCCAGTCCAACCCACCCCAACTCAACTCAATCCAATCCAACCCAGTCCAACCTACCCCAACTCAATCCAACCCAGCCCAGCCCAGCCCAGCCCAGCCTAACCCGGTTCAACCCAATCCGACACTACCCAACTCACAAAGCAAGCAAGCAAACAAGAAAGAAAGAAAGCAATCAATGCCCAAACAGTTTTCACATGCTTCATGTATGATAATAGAGACAGAGGAAGGTGACACTGCTTCATGTATGATAATAGAGACAGAGGAAGGTGACACTGCTTCATGTATGATAATAGAGACAGAGGAAGGTGACACTGTCAGATTACCGCACATACACTTCTACACCTACAAATAGCAGTTTTCACTGCAATACAGAGAGGAATCCATTTCCTGTTCAGACCAAAAAACATTCATGAACTGTCCTTGCTGAGATGAAGGAGTGAGATGCCCTTTTCATCTCTGCATCAACTATCCATCCTTTATTGTACTCACCAACACTTGTTGGCTTCAGCTCCTGGGCTGCCTTCTCATGGTCAGCCTCTGACTCTGTCAAATCTCCACTCTTCAGCACCACCACTATTGGTTTCTCATCCTCCTTCTCAAGTCCTTCCTCATCATCACTGTCCACATCCAGCTGCTGTCTCTGCAACAAACATTTCAATATACATAATACATATGGTTAGATGTGATCTGTCAAGCACATGTGAGCGCACTCATGACCTATGACTCCTTGAGGAATGCAAACAAATACAATACATAACAATGAACACCTGAAGTTGAGAAGAGGAAAGAAATAGATTTGAAACGACTAAAAAACAACAACACCCACAGCTGACGTGATATTATTTTACTTTTTGATGGTTCTGATGCTTTTCCAACGTCTCCTTGTTTACTTTCGTTCTTACTTCTGTTTGTTGGATTAGATTCAATGGTTGGTTTCTGCACCATGTTCATTTCTTTTCTGTTTGTTAAGTATGTGTTCTGATGTATCGCCTTATATTTGGTAGCGCCCTATGTATGATTGAAACATGTTTTTTAAATATTTATTTAGGGGGTGCGCCTTATATTTGGTAGCGCCTTGTAGTTCGAAAATTACGGTAATTATTCGCCTCTTACGAATCGCAAAGGGAGACGCGGTGGGTCAATTCGTACCCCCCCACCCCCGACCTACAGGGAGCGTCAGGTGGTATGGATCGAGCCTGCCGATCACCTCAATTTTGTTGCTCAAGGTAAAATCGACAGGCATTGGGCTTGCGAAAGTCAACGTAACGCGTTTTCTTCCTCACGGACATTACCTTAGAGTTAGAAAGAAAAATGTATCAACTAACTCTATTTTAGATGTTGGTTTCTTGGCACAGCCAGCTTACCATGTAGGAGCAGATAAACAAATAAGAGAAAAGCGAAATGATCACTTGTGCATTGAGTTTTGATGCGTGACCGGGGCACTCCCCGCTGTGTGTTTTGTTTGCTTTGTAAGGTTTGAGCACTAGCTGTAGATTAAAAAATGGTCAGTTATTAATATAATTGGTGAATTTAGTTGTCATGAAACTTTGTTTTGTGCTTTAATGCCATTTTCTTGTCATAATCTTACACGTTACATTACGCCGAATGCGGGCAAGTTGATCATGCGCTCATTGACTCGATGATCGTGAATTTTCTGTCCTCGCCTGACCAGGGAAACGAAATAGTCAATTCAAGCCAAAACTAAACAGTTATCTGCTGCCACTCATTCGAGCTTTACATGAAACATTATATCACACTAGCTCGATCGTCTGCTGGCTTAGTGACTACGGTTCGATCGTGCTCGTCTGATAGGTACATACGGTGGGGTTTGTTTACTTATTTTCTGGGGGTTTTTTAATCTTGATTTCTACTTTCTTTATCCATACAGATGCAGCAAAACAAAAATAATGGTTTATAATGATTAGGCATTAGGCTTAGCCTATATTCGTGAATGGCCGGGGACACGTTGTCGTCACTTCCGGAGTTATTTGTAGAAGCCACGTGCTTTCAGCTATGATGGTAGGTTAGAAAGCGCTGTCTGCTAAGCTGTGCTACGGAGACGTGCAACCATGCCGACTTCTTGCTGCATTAAAGATTGCTTCAACAATCAACAAAAAGACAAAGAAAGAGGAGTCAAACGCTCCTACTACCGTATACCATCAGTTAAAAACAATCAAGGTCCGATTATGCAAAGGGTTACCGAAGCCAGACGACGAGACCATTGGATAAACAGAAGAGATCTGACCTTCGAGACAAACACTCGAAAATTTAGTGTCTGCTCAGATCATTTCATATCAGGTAAGTGACTGCAATTATTTTTACATCTGATAAATGTCGTATTCAGCTCAACGAGTTTCATGTTGTTGGCAAAGTTTGGCATAGTTTGTTTACAATGGAATCCTTCGCAATTCCAAACTAACGAGTACCGGTGCTCCGTTATGCCATGGACTCTAAATTTAACTGTAATATAGCGTCCGTGGTTATGTTCCGGTCGGCAGAAACTGAGTGTCCTGTGACGTTTGATGTCACTGGTAGTAGCCAACCTTCGAAACTTCTGACATGTTTTAAGTTCGGTTAGAACTGTCATTCAGCATCGGCTTTCTGGGCTCCCTTGGAAAGAACGAAAACATGTCCTTTGGTAAAATCCTTCACTCTCTCTCCTCTAAACTCGACACACACACCCACCCCCTCTCCACCTTACTTCCTCTTTATTTAAACATCCCTTCAGAACCAAAGTGCATACTGTGACGTTTGCATTTAGACTAAACTTCTCATTGATGGCATTTTCTTAAAACTTGCTCACGCCACCTTTAGTTACTGCTTACCTTGTTTTGATGTAAAGAACTAACAAAGTTTTTAGATGTCAAAAGAATATTTTGGTGTCATCAAAGTGAAGTGTTGTAAAAATGTACAGTTTATGCTTATAAAAGGAAAAATTATTTTTTAACGCTGTCAGGAAGTAATGAGTACCTCTCTATCACCCATCATTCTCAGTCTATCTTGGAACGATTAATTTTACATCACTTAGTTCAGTGGATTGATAGATTAAATTATCAGATTTGATTTTGGGGGGATAAACTTAAAATTGTTTCGTGAACATGGAATACAGCTAATGACAATGGGAACACTAATTTAGTGGATAAGATAAGAAACAACACATTGAAAACATTTATTTACATTAATCAAGTGTATGCAGTATAGTGTGGAAGACTGGGTATTTTATAATATTTGATTGGGATTTTTGAAAATAATACATCATGCATTCAACTGCAGCCAGGTTGCATATATCTCCCCTGGGGTTTTTTCCTGCCACCACACCATGATTGAGCTTGTAACTGTTTGCTTTTGACTGCAGTAAATAGTGGGTACTGGCTATTGTGTAATGTATCCACAGCTTCTTAAATATTTGAAACCCGCATTCATCCAGCACTTCTTTGAAAAAATCAGTCACACTTTTATTTTGTGCTTGGGTACTATGCAAAAAAGGGGAAAAACCCAGAATCAGATGAAAATAAGCCTGCATTGACCTGAACTGATGACTGTACCAACAGACTCTTGGATGTACTCCCCCTATGGGCTAGGGGTTAGGAATTTACCCACCGCATCTCCCTACATAATTTGTAAGAGACAATAAATAGGGACATCTTGACTTGATTAAGACTTGTGAGGGTTTTGACTTTCCTGTGAAGACTTGTGTGGATTTGGACTTTACTGTGTACACTGTGGCCTTATTAGCCAAAGAGGTTGATAGGCCGTTAAGCTCCAGTGAATCAATCAATCAATCAATCAATCTTGGATGGACTGTTTTGCACATTCAACGGGTTTATAGCCCAGTCTCAAAAGACTTAGATTTTTGCACCTGTGTAATGCTGAACTCCCTTGATGAAATAGGTCTAATGACATTCTATGGTTGCTTAGTTTAGGGATGCAAAAAATTCTTCAAGTTCAAAATTCTGTTATGTTGAACATACAGTGAATGCCAGTCTAATGTAGAGTTCATGAACGTTTTGAATTGTAATCTAAACTTTGTGTTTCACCATGAGTTTCAGTTTCATAGAAAGCACTGTACATTTGTTTCTGATGGATGCTACTTTGATACAATACAGGGCTTGCCAAATCTTTTGAAACATCCTTTCTCCCAGGCAAGCTTAACTTCCTCATTGACTTTTCCACTGGAAAATGAATTTTCCCTACAAGTACCATTTAAACATGTGGCAAAAATAACAACAAAGTACATGTATAGAAATCACAATTCTTGATATTGGATGGAGCAGACAACATAAGTGGATGTAATTGTCATAATATGACTAATTATCACTAAGATATTTACGTGAAGGCTATCTATTTAGAACATTGTCATCTTTCTAATGGCAAGTGTATTTTAGCTTTTACTGTTCCCAATGGGAAATTCACTTGGCCTGGGCAACATGAAAAGAAATTTGGCAAACCCTGCAAAGGCAGTTGATATATCTTTCTGAGCATGCTTTTTAATGAAATGCAAACTCAAAAAGCAAGATGACAGAAGATTTATTTAGTGAGTGCAAATACATGCATTTTCTTTGCAAAATATCTATCGAGGGTGTCCTGGAAACAATATACATGCATGTATACTTATAACATTCTAATCTTGTAGATTATCCCCTTGTGATTTCTTGGATTGGACTTGGTCTGAGCCAAGAAAAATTGCAGTCTGCATAAACTTGAAAAGGGTGATTTCTAATGAGCATTTCTAGTTAATAACATTTCTTTCTTAAAGTTCAAACAATGATAATCTTAAATTATAATAGGATCCAGGAATGGAACTCTCAAATATAATTGTGCTACTTGTCTTCATTATGGTACTGTTCTTTTGGCTATTCTTGTGCACACATTCAACAATAGTCTACAAAGAATCAACAAAGTAAGTAAATGACAGTGAACTGTGTAAAACAAAATTCTGTTATAAAACCAAATAATTTTGATACTGAATTTTTACAGTTGGATCCTCATATTTATACTATTGGTATCTATTGTGAGATTTGTCATCTTTTAGACTTATTTCAATGTGACAGAAACTAAATTTGCACTATACATGTACTATTGTGAGCATTAATAAACTAAACACATGAGCAGCTACCTCTTTGAGTTGTTGACTACTTCCTGTTAGTGCATACACTGTGCATTGATTTGAATCTTGCTAGCAGAAACATTTAAATACATATCTCCTGCACTAGCTGATTTTTGGAGGAACAATGCTACATACATCCCTTGAGTCTCATTTGAACCTTGACTACCATTTCGAAAATATCTACAGCAATTAGTTTTATAATGCAGACTTGTTTACCACATTTGTAACTATTTTCAGAAACACAATGTTGCCTTTGAATGAAATGCACTAAATATTTGGTAATGGTGAACCAGTTCACATTTGACAGCTGCCAACTGGTATCTCCTCTCTCTCTCTCTCTCTCTCTCTCTCTCTCTCTCCTCTCTCTCTCTCTCTCTCTCTCTCTCTCTCTCTCTCTCTCTCTCTCTCTCTCTCTCTCTCTCTCTCATACACACACACGCACCTTTAATTTATACTTTTTTTGCCTCGGGTTGCAGCTTTCCTCTTTCTACAGTCTGGACAAAACCATTTGCCTCGAGGTTTTGAAGAGACTCCCACACAGGAAAAGTGGAACCACTGGATGTGGCAAATGGTCAGTTATTAATATAATCGGTGATGTTAGTTGTCATGAAACTTTGTTTTGTGATTTAATGCCATTTTCTTGTCATCATCGACCCAATGGTTACGCTGAGTGCGGGTAAGTTGATCGTGCACTCATCGACTCGATGATCCTGAATTTTCGGTCTTCGCCAGATCAGGAAAACGAAATTGTCAATTCAAGCCAGAACTAAACAGGTATCTGCTGCCACTCATTCGAGCTTTACATGAAACAGTATATATCACACTAGTTCGATCGTCTGCTGGCGTAGTGCCACTACTAGTGGCTACGGTTCGATCGTGTTCGTCTGCTCGGTACGTACGGTGTGGTTTACACGCGGCTTAGGACAGAGAACAACCGGAGCCGGCTCCGGGGGAGCCGAAATAACTTTTTGCACGCTACGTATTGTGTTAAATGAATATAAACAACACAACTGCCATAAAAACTCTTACACTAGTTACAGCACCTAATGTTATCTTTGCATGGAATTTATCCAGACACACGACACATTAGGTGCTGTAAGAGTTTTTATGGCAGTTGTGTTGTTTATATTCATTTAACACAATACGTAGCGTGCAAAAAGTTATTTCGGCTCCCCCGGAGCCGGCTCCGGTTGTTCTCTGTCCTAAGCCGCTGCCGTGTGGTTTGTTATCTTCTGTGGGTTTGTGCAGAAATTATACTTTATAATGATCTATTATGAGTATTTTCGATTAGATTTTGATCTAATTAAACTTTTTGCGTGCTTTAATGCCATCCTTTTGCCACGATCTAGCGATAATCACTCCTCAACACAGACCCGAAACATACCTCGACATATAGCACCGGAAGTTTTCTAACCTACCATCATGGCGCAGCTGCTAATTACCATATGACCCCTAGTGAACTCTTCTCCGGCCATACTTTGATCCTCCGACCAATCAACAATACAAACAAATGTAAAATACAAAACAATAGCACGATTCAAATATATATATTTCATGTACAATTTCTTATGCTAAAGGAAGTGTTTCTGGTGAAACAACCATTCCCAGAACTCGCAAGAGAGAACGATCAAACGAAACCATGCTTAAGTTAAAGTTATGCGAGTGACGGGACCGTTGTGGATGGTAATGGTTGGTACATCTTACATTTACAATGAGTACGCTGTGACTTCAGGAAAGTATCAAGCCAAACAATACCTTGGTATCAACTGTAGGACCTTCTTTGTATCCTATTTTTTTCTTGAACTCGCTAATGAAGGTTGGTTCCTCATTTTGAACGTACGAGATTCCACCCCGACCTTTTCCTCTCCCACGTGCCGCCATTGCTAATCAAGGGAAGTCACTCTGAAGTCTGGGCAGACAATTATCGCCTCATGGCTTGACGTGTTAGGTCTCACCGCGTCTCTGGAAGAAGTAGCTTGCGAAGGGGACATTTCGGATCGTTCCTTGTAGCACCATGAATCTTGAAGCAAAACTGTAATTTCTTTCTTGTAACTATGGCTACTTGTGTCATTTCTAAGTGCAGCGAAAGGTGAAAAGTTCCCGCAAATTGTACGCTAAGCAAACCCTAAGCAGTTTTTCATAATCATTGTAGGGCTTATCATATGCTCCCGTCTGCCTCGGTGGCCAAGTGGTAAGGCGTCGGTCTCGTAAACCGAAGATCCAGGGTTCAATTCCCTGCCGGGGCTTCGTTTTATGGAACAAGTTTAACTATGGAACGGTTATGCTTCACGACCTTTTGTGCACCGGTAACTGCGAACGTGTGTTTGAATGAGAGTAGTAAAAAAGGGGAAGAAATCGATGGAAATCAACGAATTGTCAGCTGTCCCATTTTCCCTGCCTTATGAACACGAGCACTCGGTGATTCCAGTATTCAAGCAAAAACTTTTTTCCCCAGCAAAAGAGAAATTGTGATTTATTTGCAGTCTGGTCTCTTCTATTAAACAAAAATTAGTATTACAAAAAAAGTTCAGGCCAACCTACCGACCCTATTTTTGTGACAAAGTTACCATAACCACAGCTGTTTTTTCTTTTGGCCTTACAGTTATTTGTATAGGCCGGGGTGTCTTCAGAGTTTGAAGACCGTCCCTGAGTGCTCAAAGAAGTTGCTACAGCTAGATGAGAGATGGTGTGTGTGCGTGTGTGTGTGTATGTGTGTGTGTGTGTGTGTGTGTGTGTGTGTGTGTGTGTGTGTGCGCGTGTGTTCGCGCGCACGAGCGCTTGCTTGCTTTACTTCTAGAGATTGAAGTATTTGGTGAAATTTAAATGTTCTGGACAGTACTGCATGTGGGGATGAATTATGGAAACGTTGTGCAAAATAAAGATGTTCTTATTGCCCATCATTTAGGGTCTATAAGAAGAAGCGTATTTGGTCCTTGGCCTTTAGTTCCTTTTTTCCATAGAGAACTGGAAGGATTGTCAACATGGGTATACCATTAATTTTTGTATGAGTTACTGCCCTAACTTCCTCTAAGAATGACAAGAGGGTGGTGCACGGGGTCGGACTGAAACAAAGTGCAAAGTAAATCGTGACAATAAGTCAGACTGATTACTTTTTTTGTCAGTGTTGCTTAATTAACCCTGAAAAGGGCCCTTTGTTGACGGCGTACACTCTCGAGCGTTTGCCGTCAGGCGTACTGCTCTGTGGTTGGAGTGGTAGTGCCTGGCAGGTAGGGCTGCTGCAGCAAGTCTGCAGCCAGCGGCTGCGATCGAGTGGCGGCGGCTGTGGTGCAAATAACAGGCAATAGGAAGCAGCTATCTCAGTACCATGCGGTAAGAACATATATCATACCGATTAAACTGCATCCACCTCCACATTACGTATCTGCACACGTGTCGTACAGACATGCTAGCAAGTTAGAAAGCACCATCGTTACATCTGCGTTGAAAGAGGTGTTTGAGTTAGTTGAGGACTGATGGCACCACATCAAAATTAGTCGGATGAACGTCTTTTTGCTATGTATTGATGAAGATACTGCACTAGAAAAGAATCACATATGTGTGATAAACAGCAAAGGTTTGCATTTTGTTTTTCATTGAGAAAAAAAGAAGGTTTGTTCCCGTTTTGTCTTATATCGACTGGCGGTTCATGATATCAGACTCAGAGTAAAAATTATGTCAGGTTGAAAAAGTTTCAGGTTTGCGAATGGGCAATGAGCCCCTGATCCTTTTTTCAAATTAGAGTCTGATGAGTTTGACTTGGAGATGACACATGTCCGTGCTAGTCATAGCTTTTTGTAGGTATACCCTTTCTTCTTGAATGGATATCTTCAAGTGGTCTTCTGATGAGGTTTCTTGGAGTCTGATCATTCTCGCCTGTGACACGAGCATCATTAGACAAAGCAGACGTTTGACCTATGTTGCACCAGAGGAAAATGGAGTACATGTAGTAATGTATGATGAGTATAACATACAACAGAGGCTGCTCCATTGTGATAAATGGAATGAAATTTAAAGAAGCAAACAGTTTATCTCTAACATCCACAAGCATGTTGGCTTGGATACATAAACATAAAATTAGGAATATTATTTTGGTGGTGTAAGGAAATTAGTAGCCCCAAGATGTTCTCATCAGTGTTTGACGGGAAGGTGAAAGCCACTGCCACATTGTAACCTTCTGTTTCCGGCCTGTGAAATGCTAAAATAACCACGCCTTTCGGCTTCTGTTTCCCATCTAATCCATTGTTTGCACCTCCACTTGAAATGAATGTTGGCTTGCTATCGTACCGTCATCTAGCTTGTCCCACTCGATGCTTAATCTTCCCATTGCATGATAAAACTCAGGGCTTGAAATACCTGTAAGATGAGAAGGTACTGGAAATACACTTTCATTCATGTAGCACTTAGGTCTCGCCACGCCAGCAGGCACATAGGGCCTTGACATTCTCCCTCCAAGCAACGCCGTCTCTAGCCATCACCCTGGCCTCGCCCCTGCTTCCCCATCCTGCTGCCTTCCTCTCCATCTCCACTGTACTTCACCAGGTCGCCTTTGTTCTTCCCATTGTACTCACATTCCACGTCCCTATCTTGGTGCATCCTTTTGGGGTTACTATGGATATCCTCGGGCACTGAGGTTTCCGAAGGTTTTCACCCAACTCCACCATTTTACCTTCATCTCCTTCTCCATGTGCAGTTACCCTATTAGCTTCCCGGGTTTGGTCTGTTGGTTGAGCGTCATTGGTTTCTATAACATTCTGGTTTTCCGGGAATGGGTTGTTAACCCAGATCCAACCCCCAAGCTTGAAGACCAGTGGTTGCTCTCAGTCTGACCTCTGCTCTTCGACCTGTCCAGCATGGGTGACCCTACCAGGAGACTAAGCTCCCGCTAGCATAGCACTAGGGGTCACCGAGTCATGTAGCAACTGGAGGTAAATTTGGCTGAAAGCTGCTCAACTTCGTTGCAAAAGCTCCCATAAATGATTGTCTTTTTAAACATGTATGTTCGTTACAAGTGCATACAAAATATCTACACCTAATCTAAGACAATGATTATTTAAAACATGTCCTTGTAATGGTGGTGACAACAAATTCTGGCAAGTTTGCTTTGTCGCCAACCCTAGAGAAAAAAAGAGAGGTGTAAAAATCCTACAGAGCCCATTTCATACATGCACAGTAGTACAAGTTCTTTGAACCATGTCAACTGTCACTACAAAATGTTACTATGATCTTCTGTCAGTGGGATTTCAGCTCTTTGTCCTCAAATTTTTCAGTACATACGTGTATACATATTTGTCCTTTTAAAATTTTTATGAAAATCTTTGGGGGGAATTTCACCCTTGGCTGCCGCTGTGCAGTACCCAGTGACAGGTGCGTGTTCAAGATAGATGTCATGGAGCAGTACGCAAGGGAAGCGCATGGAAATCTGTCGCTCACGGTGCCCCGAGTCCATGAGCGAGAGTGGCGAAACGCCATCAGCGCATGATCATCTTGAACGACCAAATTTGTATCATATACTATCATGTCTTTATCATGAATGTACCCAGTTGTACTCCTGGGTAGGAGAGGTAATGTGTGTGAAGCACCTTACCCAGGGATACAACTCGAGGATAAGAGCAGCTTCGGAGGCAACATCCATCTGCTGCAAGTGACTGCAGATCAAACGCTCTAACAGCTCAGCCACAGCGCCCCAGATGGACACACTCCACAACACACATGAGGCAGCCGCCGCACGATACCCCTCTCCTCAGCTGCAACCCGAGTCCGTTGAGCTTTCGGGGCCTACTCCAGTAGCTCGGACATGGGCGGCCCCAAGCAGCAAACGCCACTAAGGGGCAGAACTTAACCTTAGGGCATTGGCTCTTGTGCCAGATCCACAAGGATGCTGCCTCGTCTGTCTGCTGAAGTTGCCCAATGACCCTTTAGAAGCGTGAGGGCTTGCAACCCAGCTGCATCAAAAACCAGGTTGTTGAGTGCGCTATGAAGCCTCTACACCCCACTTCAACTGGGAGCACCTGACAGTCCTAACTCTCCTCGCAGCATTTCAGGCAAAGTACCCTGTACCTTAATCGCCTCCTCTCGTGAGCCCATGCAATACATGTATTCGATTCCCAAGGCACCGTCAGCTCAACAAGGGGAACCCAAGGACAACCACCAGTGGTGGTGTATGTACTAATACTACATGCAAGTACCAAACACACACCCAACACAACAATACGACATGACTTTGGAATATCTTTACTTTATTAACTTCATCACCATAACCTTTCATCATATAAAAAAATCCAAGCTAGCAGAGAAGACATTCATGAGAGGTCAAAGCATGGCACTGGTACCATTTCATACTTGATTCTCTCTACATACCATCCACATCTCCATAGCAACAAGCACAAAGATATTCTTCACAGCAGTGAAACATGTTCCCCACCAGCACAACACTAAAGCATGAAAAGTATCACAGTATCTCTCCCACCATGAACAAGATATGAGGACAGTATTGCATGCAAATCCAAATGTTGATATTACTATTTCATGGCTGCCTTGTCATCTTGGAGTACGGCAATGGTTGGGGAGGTTTGATGCAAACTAGGTAATAAAGACGAGAGTTTTCACTTTTATTCATGAACCTTGCATACATCAAGATGGAAAATGCGATTTCCCGCAGGAGTTAATTACAATGCCTAGGTCTCTCAAGGCATCACATTCTCATGAAAGACTGGAGAAATATCATGTGCAAGTTTGTGGATTCATTTTTAGCCACATTTTTGTTGCCGGTACAAATCAGCAAGTTGTGACCAAAGAACACTGACACAAACACCGAGTGCTTAGCCAAGTCATGGGCTAGAAGCAAAGCAAAGCACCTAACACACAATTGTACAAGGGTTACTTGAAGGCTATTACTTTAAATCATGCCTACTCATTAAACAATAACAATAGCAAGCTTGATAGAAACGTCATTAAATATGATGGAAAATAAAATAAAACCAAAAAGCTGTGTTGGTCTGTACCCACACTGCAAAGCACTGGGGATTATTGAACAGATTGAATAACCCGAGTCTGCATCCATCAAGAAGAACACTTCTAAAATAAATAGTCCAAAAAGTGGCCACACTGCAAACAGAGGTGACGCAGATGCACATTAGACCCGACACAAAGTGGTGGGTCTACTAAGCCATTGCAAGATATGTGACCAAATCTGCCTTCGAGATCATCATGCGGCAAAGGTTTCCCCGCGTGAAACTTGAAAACTTCATTACTTCAGTATGAGATATGGGACTACATGGGCGAGGAAAAATTTCCATTGTACATCTCACACTTAGTCCCTGGCGTTTCTTTTTTATAGTAGTGTAACACCAATAGCAGCCCAGCATTTCACTGAAAAGCTGAGATTCTTCGAAGAGAAGCCAAAAGAACCATTGACATATGAAAGAGACCAGTTGTTCTGTGTGGCAAGTATTGAAGGTGATGTGACATGTCCCAATTTATAAATAAGTATTATGCATATAATAAAGGAGTAAGTAGTATGCAATGTTCAGCTGAGTGCGTGTGGAGATAATTGTCAATGGCGGATGCTTACATTCCTGAGTTGAGAAAAGAGTCTACCACAAGACTTGATCTTTGCCTCGTCATCATAGACAAGCAGTGTGTTGAAAATAATAAAAAAGAAGAATAATAAGAAAAATACATATCTGACTTGACATTAATGACATAGAACAGAACTGCTGGTGTCTCAGACAGCACGATATGCCATGAAAAATGCACTCTTACATGATCAGCCAGGAAATAGGCTCTCACAGAACAGAAATGCTTTTCATACATGATGGCATGTCATCATGAAAAAGAGACATACATCTCGGCAACAGGAGATTATGACACAAGGCACTCTTAATTCACGATGTTTAAGTGCAAAAGTGGGTAAGTGGTGCCTTGGTATAAAAAAAGAGGTGAAAACTCATGGATCGAGACAACTAGTCACCGCCTCCTTTTTGAAGGCAGAGTGACACTTCCATCACAGTTGGCAAGGGTGGTGTTGTGTGGGAATGTTTTACACAATGCTCTTCCACCTCCTCATGAGTGCATTCAGCAGTAAAATGAAGTGCCCCGTTTACCAACACTTGGTTTTCAAGCTCAGGAAAGAGGAACAAGTGGAGGGCTTGAAAAATTTTCGCAACTCAGGGAATCATAACTCAGGATGGAAAACACTAGAAGACTAGAAGAGTGATGTTTTGGCTACTAGGGTAATAAATCAATTCAACTAAAATTGATGCCAAAGTTATAGTCACTTTAACTGTCAATGAAATGCATGAGACATTAACAAAAGGTTTAATAAAAAAATAAAATATAAAGGACTTCTAAACCATGGTGGCAGCAGCTGTGAAAAGAGCAACGGATATGTACATCTCCCTATTGGCGAGGGCCCGTATCCAGAACGGCGATTTATCTTGTTAACACTGGATTTATCCCCTAACCCCGGGTTATCTTGATCGGTTAGATAAGGTACTCTCGTCAGAGGATCCTAGGTTGCGCTTTCCTATATATACTGGTTTCCAGCCAAGGGAGAGCGGAACAGACAGTTGGAATCGTCTGAGTTTAGAGATAAATCGGGGTTAAAATAAATCGCCATTCTGGATACGGGCCCAGGTCTGATGGTAAATGGTGGTAACAGGCATTATGCTTCACTAGTAACAGCTGCAAGGGATACATGCAGGAGATCACATAGAGATCATACTCCTGTAATGGATCACTTGCGCACACACACACACAAAAAGGATGCACACAATATGACAATGAAAAACCACTTATTACAACATTCAACTCCACTGCATGCTATTTACTGCTAAGGGTGGTACAAAAAATATCGCCATTGAAGACATCCAAAAATAGTTGGTTGTTGCCTCAAAGTACAACCTCATAAGGCAATTACATCTTCTCTACAGTGATCTTGCTCAGAACAGCTCGCGTTACTATCGATATCAGTATCGCTATTGGCAGTTGTTCCTTGTCTTGAGGTTGCAATGGTCTCAGACAATCGAAGACGTTCGATCCAGGAAGACATTCTTCATCTACGCAAAAATACTTGATGGTGCTACTGAATACTTTTTTTCTATCAAGACTTGACAGCATCCTTTGATTCCTCACGCGCTCTGGTGACAAATCTTGTGAGAAAACTGATCTTGCAAAAGCCATGGTCACTACATTCTGACTTCATCATTTGAGTGAAAGTTCACACACAGTCAACCTGTGCATTAAGATACAGCATCAGTGTTCAACATAGATGCATGCGTCATGAACAGCCAATTCAGAAAACATTGGGGGAGAGTTATCAACACTGCCATATCTAAACAGACAGATGCAGAAGAAAGTGAAGTCGGAGAGAGGCTGTATCAAATGGATTTTTATACTAAAATCAGTGCATACACGTCACAGGCAGCATGTACCTCGATGCAGCAAACAAGCAAACTCAAACCTTAGATCAATGAAGTTGTCATGCTGATTTTCTTGGATGGAAATAAA
The DNA here is from genome assembly GCA_034096865.1 of Theodoxus fluviatilis. NCBI lineage: Eukaryota > Metazoa > Mollusca > Gastropoda > Cycloneritida > Neritidae > Theodoxus > Theodoxus fluviatilis. The sequence goes on from JAWQFJ010000657.1 coordinate 40,063, forward strand.
TAACTTATATTATGAGCTTATGTCTACTGAAAAAAAGCATAGACTGTAGTGTCAAAACAAAACAAGGTGACCAAGGTTATGGACAGTATAGTTTTCAAAAACCACTCAAACTACAAAGGCAAGCAACAACACGGAGGCAACTAAGGTGGGATATGAGCAATAGGGGATGGAAGTGAGAAATGGAATATCACATTATGCTTCTTCTCTGAGTCATTACAAGATATGGACAGTGACAGCCAAGTAGATTACATCCCCAGTCTCATACAGGGGTGCTGCGGCTAAGTACAGCAGTACTCACAATAAAACAAAGGTCTAGTTCATGCTTGAAAAAGAAACTGTCCACTACATACAGGCTTCTAGACAAGCAGGCTATAAATCTATGCTTGTTTTCTACTGTAGCCCACAAAATTCTATGCTTGGACTAAGCAAAAAGAACATCAGAATTCTTCCAATGCAAATACAGAGGGAACAGTAACATAGAAGGAAGTTTTTGAATAAAGCCCTCAAGACAGACAGAGGAAAAAAGACCTGCTTCTACTTCACGTATAGGGAACAGGGTACTTGGCGACATCACTATCTCACAAAACAGCATGCCTGGTGGGACCCAGGAGCTGAATTCTTTTTCTCCCTTTCTCTCACTCACCCTCTCTTGGGTGCAGGGTGCCACGTAGTCAGCAGTAGAGCCCCTCGATTGGGGTAAAAATCATTTCAGTGTGAAATATCAACTTTAACGGACACCCATTTTAGCATTATGCAGATTTTATACATGGGAATTCACATCACTTCATTCCAGCATTTCAAACAAGAAGGGCAAAGCCCATACGACTCACATGCTTGACCTTGACCTTTATATGACCTTGACCTTCAGGTGACCTTCAAGGTCAAGGTCAAACAACTAAACCTACCAATGACATCATACACTAAGAAATGATTTACACATTTTTTTCCTACCAAAAAAAACATGTGACCTTGACCCAAGGTCAAGGTCATCCAAGGTCATGCAACACAAAGCTCTTAATTCAAGACATAGGAAGCACAATGGTGCTTATTGGCACTTTCTACCATGAGATATAGTCACTTTTAGTGGTTCACTACCCCATTTTGGTCACATTTCATAAGGGTCAAAGTGACCTTGACCTTGATGATATGTGACCAAATGTGTCTCATGATGAAAGTATAACATGTGCCCCACATAATTATTAAGTTTGAAACAGTTATCTTCCATAGTTCAGGGTCAAGGTCACTTCAAAATATGTATACAATCCACCTTTGAAGAGCTCCTGTGACCTTGACCTTGAAGCAAGGTCAACCAAACTGGTATCAAAAGATAGGGCTTGCTTTGACCTATATACCACTTGTAGCTAAGGTCGCCATTCTCAATAACGTGGGAGAAAATTGGGAAAATGTGAAAAATGACTGTTTTTGAGACCACATTTATGGCTCCTGTGACCTTGACCTTGAAGCAAGGTCAAGTCACTATGTATGTTTTTTGAGGCCTTGTCATCATACACCATCATGCCACATTTGGTGTTGATAGACTTAATAGTCTCCGAGAAAAATCCAACGTTTAAGTTTTTTACGGACGCCCGGACGCCCGGACGGACGGACGACACGGCTCAGTACATAGACTCACTTTTGCTTCGCATGTGAGTCAAAAACCACTTTTGCACATGCATATTTGGAAAGGCCCACAACAGATTATGACACTCCTAGAGATCCTAAAGCAAACACAGTGTCTTTAAAAAAAATCATTTTTGGAGAAAATTTTTTCCAGCGTGATTATTTGATTTTCAGGTACAAACTAGAACTATTGCACATAGTGCCAAAGAAAGAGAGAGAGAGAGAGAGAGAGAGAGAGAGAGAGAGAGAGAGAGAGAGAGTTAGGGAGAGAGAGAGAGAGAGAGAGAGGGAGAGAGAGAGACGGGGGGAGAGAGAGAGAGAGAGAGAGAGAGAGAGAGAGAGAGAGAGAGAGAGAGAGAGAGAGAGAGAGAGAGAGAGAGAGAGAGAGAGAGAGACTTGGACAAAGCACATGGTCTCCTTCTGCAAGATCATAAGACGCCATAGTTCTTCCATTTTCTGCAGCTAGGGCCACTGAATTTTCACAGCAGAACAACATGGAATGCACCTCAGGTTTTGCTGGTATGCAACACACTTTCAGGCTCACCAAAACAACTATCGAGAGAAAAAGATTTCCCCCCCCCGAAGTGTTGTCTGATCAACTCACATCCATACAATCTCACTGCACCATTCGGGAGGGGGGAAAAAGAAGATTTTTTTAATTTAAAATCACACTTCGAGGCAATGCAGACTCCAAGCACTTTGGAATGAAATGGACTGAATCAATCAGACAAATCCACACTCCAAATAAAACAATTATGCACTCCAAAACTATTAGGCACTGGAATCCACACTAGACTTATGCCAGTTCTGAAATTGGGTGAGAAAGACTGAATTTAAAAAAGAAAAGAAAAAAAAAAGAAAGAAAGAAAGAAAGAAAGAAAGAAAGAGAGAAAGAGAGAAAGGAGACTGCAATCATTTTGATGGAGCACTCAACACTGATGTAAACAGCAGAGATTTTCTCAATGACAGGAGAACTTGCACTTCCTCATGTTGATGCCAGAACAAAGACAGAAGGCTGTGGATACAAAAATGTCTTTCGCCCTGATCCCCATCACCAGGGCTGGTGGAGCTCTACGGAGGCCCAGCGTCACAAGGAAGTGGTCTTTGCGGTGGCTGGAGGCATGACAGTGTTCATCCTCTGCTGTGCCTCCTGCCTCAACTCCGCAGCCTCTGTCTTCAGCCTGCCTATCACCCACTCCATTGCCTGCCGACCCTGCCATGGAAGACAAGGAGCGTGAGTGAGTGAATGGTTGGATGAGTAGATGGATGGATGTATGCATGAAGGAATGTATGACTGCATGAAGGAATGAGTGAATGAGTGGAGTAGTGAGTGAATAAATGATTGAGTGAATGAATGAGGAGTGGAAAAATGAATAAATGACTTCTGCTTAACCTTACTTAACACTTTGAAGTCACTCATATAATGATGGTAAATTTGATGCCTATTGCTAGGAGGGAGAGAGAGAAAGAGAGAGAGAGAGAGAGAGAGAGAGAGAGAGAGAGAGAGAGAGAGAGAGAGAGAGAGAGAGAGAGAGAAATGTACCAGATGAAGATGTCATGATCTGAATGGTATTCATAAGCAGATGGTTCCAGGCAAATCTGCTTGTGAAGACATATACCTACTGATCAATGTCCTTTAACATCACCATACCACCAATCAATAAACACGAAGCAAACACGCATGTCCAACATCCTGTTTAACTCATTGAAGACGGCATTATTTTAGCTCGTATTGACTGGAGACGGATGTTTCTGGGCATTTTTACAGAAATTGCTGAAAAAAATACTAATCAAGCAATGGAAAAACTGTTGCCATCATTAGAAAGTTCTTTGTCTCCTTTATCCTTGTTAATCAATGTCATTCTCTCATTATTTTTATTTTGAATATAGTATTGCAACAAAGAAGGTTACTGTCTGGCGTGTCTGTAGTTCGGCTGGAGGGAGGCCGCGACTTGCTCAGCTGACAACATGTACGGATCAGTTTCTGATGCCTCTTCTTCGGTCAGCAGTTCGTGCACTATATCTAGGATCTGCTCCTCTAAAACTGCATCTTTTTCATCTTTGTACTCTTTGGAAAAAAGGAGCACATCGTCCTCCTCATCTTATCTTTCTTCCATAGCGATTTCAACAAAATCCTCATCATCCTGCTGCGACGCCATTGCGATTAAGCTTTGAAATCGCCCCCTTGCCACATGTGTAAACAAAGTCTGGCAGTGCCTTATCCTCTTCAAATTCAGAGACACAGACGACCTACAATGTTCCTCACTATCTTATAAGAGAACTAGACAACCTTGATTGGTTAAGAGCCCCTCATAACACGCACAAGAAATTTACATAACCACCGCATCTTATGATGAGGTGCGTCGTCAACCGTTGCTCACCTCACCTCATCATATGATGTGGTGCGTCGTCATTGAGTTAAGAATTAATCCAGTTTGTCCATGACCTATGTCACAGCTATCAGCACAATTAGCAACTGCACTAGCCATTACATTAAACAAGAAGGGCAAAGCCCATACGACTCACATGCTTGACCTTGACCTTCAGGTGACCTTCAAGGTCAAGGTCAAACAACTAAACCTACCAATGACATCATACACAAAGAAATGCTTTACACATTTTTCCTACCAAAATACATGTGACCTTGACCCAAAGTCAAGGTCATCCAAGGTCATGCAACACAAAGCTGTTAATTCAAGACATAGGAAGCACAATGGTGCTTATTGGCACTTTCTACCATGAGATATAGTCACTTTTAGTGGTTCACTACCCCATTTTGGTCACATTTCATAAGGGTCAAAGTGACCTTGACCTTGATGATATGTGAACAAATGTGTCTCATGATGAAAGTATAACATGTGCCCCACATAATTATTAAGTTTGAAACAGTTATCTTCCATAGTTCAGGGTCAAGGTCACTTCAAAATATGTATACAATCCAACTTTGAAGAGCTCCTGTGACCTTGACCTTGAAGCAAGGTCAACCAAACTGGTATCAAAAGATAGGGCTTGCTTTGACCTATATACCACTTGTAGCTAAGGTCGCCATTCTCAATAACGTGGGAGAAAATTGGGAAAATGTGAAAAATGACTGTTTTTGAGACCACATTTATGGCTCCTGTGACCTTGACCTTGAAGCAAGGTCAAGTCACTGTGTATGTTTTTTGAGGCCTTGTCATCATACACCATCATGCCACATTTGGTGTTGATAGACTTAATAGTCTCCGAGAAAAATCCAACGTTTAAGTTTTTTACGGACGGACGCACGGACGCCCGGACGACACGGCTCAGTACATAGACTCACTTTTGCTTCGCATGTGAGCCAAAAAATCATCATCATCATCATCATCATCAACATCATTATCTCCATCCAGACAGCCCATTTCATCCTTGACTCTAGAATCCAAGTGTGATGGCATTTGAGAAGAAGAAGATCATCTCCATCCCATCTTCATTGACTGTATCTCTCACCTTGTTGGCATTCTGCGAGATAGTGTCTGTCACCAAGTTCTCCATGTAATTTGAGAGGGGAATTCCTTTGACCTTGACAACTGCTTCCTGCTTCAACAATGTCCTGAAACCCCAAAAGCATAACTGTTGCACCCAATAATGCCACTGTTACAAAGTTAGACAAGTTCATAGAGAATTTTCAACAGCTTCCCTCTGTTTTGGGGTCCAGGAGTGTGCTTGACTATGAACTCATTTCCCCACAATATCACAATAGAAGTGTGGCTGGTTGTAGTTGCCACTGCAAAGCAACCAATCAGATGAATAGCCTTTACACATGGAAGGTTATTTGGTACCTGATTGGCAGGACGACAGAATAATAATCCTCAAGGGAGAAAAATGAAACAAGTAAATTGTTACATTTGCAACAAAGATGCTGAATGGATGAACACGCATGAACAAAAAGTCACGGACTAACAATGATGGTGAAGCAGATCTATATACAATGATAAATGAACCTCTTTCTGTGTAATTTCTTGAATGAAGAAAGAAAGAAAGAAAGAACAAAAGACGAAAGAAAGAAAGAAAAGAAAGAAAGAAAAAAGAAAGAAAAAAGAAAGAAAGAAAGAAAGAAAAGAAAGAAAAAAGAAAGAACAAGAAGGGCAAAGCCCATACGACTCACATGCTTGACCTTGACCTTTATATGACCTTGACCTTCATGTGACCTTCAAGGTCAAACAACTAAACCTACCAATGACATCATACACAAAGAAATGCTTTACACATTTTTCCTACCAAAATACATGTGACCTTGACCCAAGGTCAAGGTCATCCAAGGTCATGCAACACAAAGCTCTTAATTCAAGACATAGGAAGCACAATGGTGCTTATTGGCACTTTCTACCATGAGATATAGTCACTTTTAGTGGTTCACTACCCCATTTTGGTCACATTTCATAAGGGTCAAAGTGACCTTGACCTTGATGATATGTGACCAAATGTGTCTCATGATGAAAGTATAACATGTGCCCCACATAATTATTAAGTTTGAAACAGTTATCTTCCATAGTTCAGGGTCAAGGTCACTTCAAAATATGTATACAATCCAACTTTGAAGAGCTCCTGTGACCTTGACGCAAGGTCAACCAAACTGGTATCAAAAGATAGGGCTTGCTTTGACCTATATACCACTTGTAGCTAAAGTCGCCATTCTCAATAACGTGGGAGAAAATTGGGAAAATGTGAAAAATGACTGTTTTTGAGACCACATTTATGGCTCCTGTGACCTTGACCTTGAAGCAAGGTCAAGTCACTATGTATGTTTTTTGAGGCCTTGTCATCATACACCATCATGCCACATTTGGTGTTGATAGACTTAATAGTCTCCGAGAAAAATCCAACGTTTAAGTTTTTTACGGACGGACGGACGGACGCCCGGACGGACGGACGACACGGCTCAGTACATAGACTCACTTTTGCTTCGCATGTGAGTCAAAAAAGACAAGAAGGGCAAAGCCCATACGACTCACATGCTTGACCTTGACCTTTATATGACCTTGACATTCAGGTGACCTTCAAGGTCAAGGTCAAACAACTAAACCTACCAATGACATCATACACAAAGAAATGCTTTACACATTTTTCCTACCAAAATACATGTGGCCTTGACCCAAGGTCAAGGTCATCCAAGGTCATGCAACACAAAGCTGTTAATTCAAGACATAGGAAGCACAATGGTGCTTATTGGCACTTTCTACCATGAGATATAGTCACTTTTAGTGGTTCACTACCCCATTTTGGTCACATTTCATAAGGGTCAAAGTGACCTTGACCTTGATGATATGTGACCAAATGTGTCTCATGATGAAAGTATAACATGTGCCCCACATAATTATTAAGTTTGAAACAGTTATCTTCCATAGTTCAGGGTCAAGGTCACTTCAAAATATGTATACAATCCAACTTTGAAGAGCTCCTGTGACCTTGACCTTGAAGCAAGGTCAACCAAACTGGTATCAAAAGATAGGGCTTGCTTTGACCTATATACCACTTGTAGCTAAGGTCGCCATTCTCAATAACGTGGGAGAAAATTGGGAAAATGTGAAAAATGACTGTTTTTGAGACCACATTTATGGCTCCTGTGACCTTGACCTTGAAGCAAGGTCAAGTCACTATGTATGTTTTTTGAGGCCTTGTCATCATACACCATCATGCCACATTTGGTGTTGATAGACTTAATAGTCTCCGAGAAAAATCCAACGTTTAAGTTTTTTACGGACGGACGACACGGCTCAGTACATAGACTCACTTTTGCTTCGCATGTGAGTCAAAAAAGGAGTAACATGAAGACATAATACAAAAGAATTCAAATACATAATCATGTTATTATTACTTGCAATTTTCACAATAACACGAAAATGTGGCCCCTGGAAAATGGCAGTCCACATCAAAAGACAGGACACATCTCCAACTGCTTACCTGCCTTCAACCGAGGAGTAGACAAGGCTCTCATCAATGGTCACATAATTGCAGAAGGTGAGCTGCAACAATCAGCAACACACTGTCAGCCTCCTTTGTGTTATCATGTCTTCCTCCAAAGAGACCACCAAGAACTTCAAAGGCGGCGAACTGACAGAACGCCATGAGTGGGGGGAAAGATGGAGACATACAATGAGATAGCTGGATGGATGGGAGGGTGGACAGATGGCTGGATGGCTGGATGGTTGGATGAGTGGATGGATGAGGGGATGATTGAATTAGTGAATAGATGGATGAGTGGATGGATGGCTGGATGGGAGGGTGGACAGATGGCTGGATGGCTGGCTGGATGGACGGGAGGGTGGACAGATGGCTGGCTGGCTGGCTGGTTGGCTGGCTGGCTGGATGGGAGGGTGGACAGATGGATGGATGGATGGATGGATGGACGGGAGGGTGGAGAGATGGATGGATGGATGGATGGATGGGAGGGTGGACAGATGGATGGATGGATGGACGGGAGGGTGGACAGATGGCTGGCTGGCTGGTTGGATGAGTGGATGGATGAGTGGATGGATGAGTGGATGGATGAGGGGATGGTTGGATTAGTGAATAGATGGATGAGTGGATGGATGGATGGATGGACGGGAGGGTGGACAGATGGATGGATGGATGGATGAGGGGATGGTTGGATTAGTGAATAGATGGATGAGTGGATGGATGAGTGGATGGTTGGATGAGTGGATGGATGGATGGATGAATGGATGGATCCAGGATGAATGGATGGATGAGTGGATGGTTGGATGAGTGGATGGATGGATGGATGAGTGGATGGATGAGTGGATGGTTGGATGAGTGGATGGTTGGATGAGTGGATGGTTGGATGAGTGGATGGATGGATGAGTGGATGGATGAGTGGGTGGTTGGATGAGTGGATGGATGAGTGGATGGTTGGATGAGTGGATGGATCCAGGATGAGTGGATGGATGAGTGGATGGCTGGATGGACAGATGGCTGGTTGGATGAGTGGATGGATGAGTGGATGGATGGATGGATGAGTGGATGGATGGTAGTCATTGGAGGGATGGAGGGATTTTTACAGCCTATCACCCTCTGTACGCTATGTAAGGCCATTAAGCATGGAAATTACTAGAATAGTTTAGAGTAAGAACTAATGAAGTTATGATGTCCCTATTTATTCGCCTCTTATGAATCATATGGAGAGACATGGTGGGTCTATTTTTTACCCCCAAACCCACAGGGGGACACACAATGGGAGTCCTGATAATAATAAAAAATCCCAATACTTTAAATACAATGTTTTCATTAGAGGTAAGAAGTCAAGACATGTACGAACAGGGGGACCAGTAAAAGATTTTTACTTGTGCCCGAAAAATAATGTTTTGTAAAAAATGTGAGCTTTTTAATTATTTTGTATTTTAATCCATACCATTCTCTGTGGCTCTACTGTGGTAAGTCTTCATCTGAACAAACAAATGGGAGCTGTACCTCACATTGTGTGCTTTGTCCATTACTATGGTAGTGTGCAGTGATCTGGTCTTACACAATGAGATAGTGTGCAAGTATTCAGCAATAGCTAACACTCTGTACCACAGTATATGAGGTGTGTCTGCATCAGAACATGTGAGGTTGCTGTTTGAAATACAGAGCTTTAAATTAATCCCGCTTTGTGTTGGTTTATGCTACTTCATTGTATTCTATACTGTATAACATTCTGATTAACCTTTAGAGCGCCGCCGGCGCATTGATGCGCCACAGCGTACATTCCCCAGATGTCCGCCGGCGCATCAGTGCGGCGAGCGATAGTGACGTGCTTTGTTTACTTGCCTAACGCTGCCATCGAATCATGCTGTTCTAAAAACATCACAGTCACGTGCAGGGATCACGTGGCAACGAGATCCGCCATTTTGGCGATTGAGATAACGTGGGCGAATTTTCTGCGAATTTTTTCACGAAGTTGCGTCTTTGTCGTTTGTGAACAGGACTTTTTTCTCTGCCAGTATGGCGACTGACGAAGAAGTTGAAGCGCTTGTGGAGTTATTTTTTTAATTCTGACTCTCAGAATATGAATTCGAAGGCTTTACTGACATTGATGTGATGGGAGATGGAGGGATAGAGAGGCAAGCACGTGCTTTGACGATGTGTGGTGGTCTGTAGATGGAGACAAGCGGAAGCTTGATTCAGATGAAAAATTGACTCGGCTGACTTCCCTAGCATAAGTAATTGTAGGATTTTTTGTTTTGTTTTACCCTAAAACATTTTCAGATGTCTTTCCAAGTAATCAAAAGCTGTTGTATTCTTGAATAAATAGAGCAGTGTAGGAAAACACAGTGCTTCGACCGATGTCAGTTGTGGTCTGTAGATCGAGACTGAGAGGAGCGGAAGCTTGATTCAGATGAAAATGACTCGGCTGACTTCCCTAGCGTAAGTAATTATAGGATTTTTTGTTTTGTTTTACCCTAAAACATTTTCAGATGTATTTCCAAGTAATCAAAAGCTGTTGTATTCTTGAATAAATAGAGCAGTGTAGGAAAACAGTGCTTCGACCGATGTCAGTTGTGGTCTGTAGATCGAGACTAAGAGGAGCGGAAGCTTGATTCAGATGAAAATGACTCGACTGACTTCCCTAGCGTAAGTAATTGTAGAATTTTTTGTTTGTTTTAGTTTTACCCTAAAACATTGAACCTTTAGAGCGCCGCCATTTTTCGTCATTGCTTTACCCCAGAGCCACAAATTTTATTATGTGTGGTCAAATTCAACACCATGTTTACTTAAAAAATCATCATTTATTACCTATTCAAGCTTTGAAGTAGATTTTTGGAGGGTGAGTAGAAAAATGGATGGCCTACATGGCGCAATTAATGAAAATGCCATAGAATGTATTTTTCAGCTGCTAAAAAATATTGGAACACAGACAACAACAAAAAACAAACAAATTCACTGTGTTTTCCTACACTGCTCTATGTATTCAAGAATACAAGTTTTGATGAAAATGCAAAAGTGCATAGATAGAGTCTCCAAGTAATGGAGATACATCTGAAAATGTTTTAGGGTAAAACTAAAACAAACAAAAAATCCTACAATTACTTACGCTAGGGAAGTCAGTCGAGTCATTTTCATCTGAATCAAGCTTCCGCTCCTCTCGGTGCGGCGAATGGGACAGAAAGAGTTAAGTGCTTATTCAGGCATGCATCCTTTTTCTTCAAGAGGCAGTTTAAATGGATTCTTATTGCTCCCAAAAGTATTCCTCAATGACCAGTAAGGTATTCAGTGTAAATACTTGAAAATACAGCAGCAGGTCATTGAGGAATACTCTTGGCAATCAGAATCCATTTAAACTGCCTCTTGAAGAAAAAGGATGCATGCCTGAATAAGCACTTAACTCTTTCTGTCCCATTCGCCGCACTGTGCGCCAAAGCGCATTCAGTTGCCTCCCATCTGCAGCACTCTGCGCCAAAGCTACTTCGCTTCGTTTCTTTGTATATTCCACACTTTTTAGTGTTCCCTCTCGGACCCAATGTGGTTTTACAGCAGTAGAGAGCTCTCCCATGTTAGATGAATGTTTAACGTGGAGCGTGAGGTTTAATGCGACTTTTGTGGACTGAGGGGAGAGATCCAAGCCAACCAGTCTGAACGCCTTCAAACAACAGCTGCAACCTCAGCTCACTGAGAGGGCTGGAGTGACCCTGCCAGAGCCTGGAGCAGACACCAGAGGCTTGTTCAGGAGTACAAAGCGCTGCACGAACGCTTCATGTTGGCAATTGAGCGCTCTTTGACTCTCCTGAACCCCTACAGATTTTGTGCAGCGCTTCACTTGTTAAAGGGGAGGTAAATCTTCTGCGCCCCATGTTGTGTTGATAGATGCTAAGAAAGTGTTTTCTTTGCCACAGACATCGTTTATGCACGTTTAAATGTATTCTGCATGAATAAAGTCCACTACTGTGTCATCCTTACTTGCCATTACTCGCGCATACAGGGCGCTTGGGGCAAATAAAGCCCGTTCCAGTCCCAAAATGATGTTTCTGAGGGTTATTTTACGCATTGACGGCCAGTGCGGGATGGAAGACGCCATTTTGAAAACAAGAAGGGCAAAGCCCATACGACTCACATGCTTGATCTTGACCTTTATATGACCTTGACCTTCAAGGTCAAACAACTAAACCTACCAATAACATCATACACTAAGAAATGCTTTACACATTTTTCCTATCAAAATACATGTGACCTTGACCCAAGGTCAAGGTTATCCAAGGTCATGCAACACAAAGCTGTTATTTCAAGACATAGGAAACACAATGGTGCTTATTGGCACTTTCTACCATGAGATATGGTCACTTTTTTTAGTGGTTCACTACCCCATTTTGGTCACATTTCATAAGGGTCAAAGTGACCTTGACCTTGATGATATGTGACCAAATGTGTCTCATGATGAAAGTATAACATGTGCCCCACATAATTATTAAGTTTGAAACAGTTATCTTCCATAGTTCAGGGTCAAGGTCACTTCAAAATATGTATACAATCCACCTTTGAAGAGCTCCTGTGACCTTGACCTTGAAGCAAGGTCAACCAAACTGGTATCAAAAGATAGGGATTACTTTGCCCTATATACCATATATCCAATCTCAAAAACTTATGAGAAAATTGAGAAAATGTGAAAAATGGCTGTTTTTTAAACAACATTTATGGCCCCTGCGACCTTGACCTTGAAGCAAGGACAAGTCACTGCGTATGTTTTTTGAGGCCTTGTCATCATACACCATCATGCCACATTTGGTATTGATAGACTTAATAGTCTCTGAGAAAATTCCAACGTTAAAGTTTTCGGACGCCCGGACCGGACGCCCGGACGGACGAAACGGGTGAGTACATAGACTCACTTTTGCTTCGCATGTGAGTCAATGATTCAAAATCGTCTGAATCACCTCGGATCGGTGATGCAGAGCGCTGCTCAGCGCTGAGTGAATCACGCCCCAAAATTGCTGTTCAGGAGTGAATCACATGCAGCGCTGTGCAGCGCTTTGCAGCGCTGCGCCTCCTGAACAAGCCTCAGGAGACAGCCTGGAAGACCACCAAGTGCCAATCCCATGGAGCCCCATTGAGGTCTTCGTCACATTGTCTCCTATGTCAAGCGGGATCGAGACTGCGTCTTCTGCTCCACGTCATCTCAGAGGAAGAGAACCCACTTCATCTGCCTTGGATGTTCAAACCAGCCTCATCTGCATCCAAAGGACTGCTGTCAACAGTACCACAATGCATGAAAAGCAACCAGTCCTATTGTAAATAGATGTATATAACAGATCTTATCATCCCAGATTCCTCATCTACAATTCCGAGACTGTCATTGTGATGGACGGTTCGTCTCTTCTGTATGTCAGTGCTAGAAAACTGTTAAAGATATTCTTTATAAATTTTGACTGAACATTTTCCAATGGATCATTATTGTGTGGTGAAATTCTGGAAAGGATCAGCCGGATCATTACGAAGATATTGCTTGGTAAGCTCAAATACAGCATGCTCCTATTTCTTGGTTTTTGAAACAAGTGTGTAATTTCAAGCATGCTTTCTCAGTCTTGCTAAAGGCTTTGTTTTAGTCTTGTAGGGAATTCATTTTCCTTCAAAATGATATGCCATATGATGCATGTAGTATCTTCTTCTAGAGGCACAATACACTCTCAAAAGAGCACTACCGGGTGTGTTTTTTCTCTGTAGGAAATAATTGTGTTGTGTTCTGTTAAAACTTGGCAAGGACAGAGTTAAGAATCTCTGCATATGTATGCCCCCCCCCCCCCCCCCCCCCCCCCCCTGCACGCACACATACTGAGACAAAAGGGAAACACACACACACACACAGGCAGACACATACCAAAATGCTCATGCGCACACACACACACACAGACACACATGCACGCACACACACACACACACTAACCCAAGGTTGAGATTGCACTCTCAATCCATGCAAGCTTTGACTTACATTTCTTGTGCGAAGTGTCATGGTTTTCTCAAGGGGGTTGACCTCTGAATGTTCACTGGCATGGCAGTTATTCTCCAACCCAATGATCTGATATAGAAACAAACACGCAAATGTTTATCCTATGCAGACGGCATGCATCTTGCAAGGTTCACTGGCATGACAGTTTTTTCCTCCAACCCAATGATCTGACACAGAAATTGATATGCAAATGTATACATTGCACAGACTACATACACACAACACTGCCATCTTGCATTGAAACACATGACACTAAACGTGTTCAAAATCAATAGTCATCGTGTCACGACAAGTGTAACATACGGCCCAAGCTACTGCCTGGTTCCTCATCAGCAAGGGCCCCGTAGCAATTAAATAAGGTTCCACCCCCACCCCCCACCACCACCACGCACACACACACACACACAAAATTGTGGTTAAGGTAAACGGGGGGTGGGGGGTAGGGGTAGGTCGGCCTGAACTTAAAAATGTTTTTTTAGACGGGCCACAATGAACATACACCAAACTTTCTTTAATTGAAAATGCTTAAAAACAAACTTAAATAGAACATTTCATGAGTGCTCATAGGGCAGGGAAAATGAAACAGCATGCAGTCTATTGTTGACCAAATATTTTTTTTGTGGTACTTTAGTTTTTCCATGCCTGAATAATAGATTAGGGTCGGCATAATAAAACAAGAAGGGCAAAGCCCATACGACTCACATGCTTGACCTTGACCTTTATATGACCTTGACCTTCATGTGACCTTCAAGGTCAAGGTCAAACAACTAAACCTACCAATGACATCATACACAAAGAAATGCTTTACACATTTTTCCTACCAAAATACATGTGACCTTGACCCAAGGTCAAGGTCATCCAAGGTCATGCAACACAAAGCTGTTAATTCAAGACATAGGAAGCACAATGGTGCTTATTGGCACTTTCTACCATGAGATATAGTCACTTTTAGTGGTTCACTACCCCATTTTGGTCACATTTCATAAGGGTCAAAGTGACCTTGACCTTGATGATATGTGAACAAATGTGTCTCATGATGAAAGTATAACATGTGCCCCACATAATTATTAAGTTTGAAACAGTTATCTGCCATAGTTCAGGGTCAAGGTCACTTCAAAATATGTATACAATCCAACTTTGAAGAGCTCCTGTGACCTTGACCTTGAAGCAAGGTCAACCAAACTGGTATCAAAAGATAGGGCTTTCTTTGACCTATATACCACTTGTAGCTAAGGTCACCATTCTCAATAACGTGGGAGAAAATTGGGAAAATGTGAAAAATGACTGTTTTTGAGACCACATTTATGGCTCCTGTGACCTTGACCTTGAAGCAAGGTCAAGTCACTATGTATGTTTTTTGAGGCCTTGTCATCATACACCATCATGCCACATTTGGTGTTGATAGACTTAATAGTCTCCGAGAAAAATCCAACGTTTAAGTTTTTTACGGACGCCCGCCCGGACGGACGGACGGACGGACGGACGCCCGGACGGACGGACGACACGGCTCAGTACATAGACTCACTTTTGCTTCGCATGTGAGTCGAAAAGGAGGATCAGTTGGGTGACCGCGGCCAAAACCCCCCCTCCCCACCGTTAACAACTAAACAAGTCAACAGAATGCACCCCAGTCAGATTCAAGCAAGCAGCTTTACAAAGCTCAGCTGAAGAGGACAGCTAGTGGCTCTGGGTTAGATTTGACACTCCCTCCATCTGCACAGCAGGATATGGCTGCAAGATGTGATCCACAGCTGTTCCCACAACTGCACCGTTTCTACAGGCTTATAGGATATGGCACACACAATGGCCTGGCTGCTGTTCACTTCATCCTTGATAATAATAACAATGTATCATTCTATCAGTGTTTATGATCTGCAGTTGTTGTTGGCATTCCTGCTGAGAGCTGAATTAAGTTTGCTATATGAAAATTAAATTGCTCACAATTTTACAAACTTTATATACCTATTTAAAAAAGTGCATGGCGTATGAAAATGTCTACGTGCAATGCACAGTATTCCAAAAAGGCATGTAGCAAATTGTCAATAATTTCGCAGGATTTGTTTTCAATCCATGTAAACGAAATCCCAACAATAACAATTTTTAAATGATACTATTTGCAGTAGCACCAACAGTAGTGCACATTGGTTGAGTGAATTGAAATGTAGCTACAGTTTTATATCAACCCTATCATCTGACACAATCTTCTATAATCTAGAGCGCATGCGCGCGCACACACACACACACACACACACGAACGCGCACACATACACACACACCACACACATAGTGTCCAAGTAGAACATGAGATTTTCTTCTCACTACACGAATAATGCCCCTAGTATATGCTCTACACACTTGCACCGGCATTAGTTGAGGTGCAAGTTGTGTGGTGAGGATTTTGGCTGCTGAGACAGGATGGGTCTCCAGCAGAAGTTCTGTCTCTCACTAGACTTATTGGCAGGCAATGTCTCACAGCATCAGATGATGGATGGATGGTTAGATGGATGCATGGATGGATGGGTGGATGCATGGATGGTTGGTTGGATGAATGGATGGATGGATGGTTGGATGGATGGATGGATGGATGGATGGATGGATGATTTTTGGATGGTTGGATGCAGATGGATGGATGGATGGATGGATGGATGGATGGATGGTTGGTTGGATGGATGGTTGGATGGTTTTTGGATGGTTGGATGCAGATGGATGGATGGATGGATGCATGCATGGTTGGATGGATGGATGTTTAATGACCTATTAACCTTAGTAGACTATAGACTACCATTGATTATAATTTTAACCAAGGCAAGTCACAAATACTTTGTCATTTGTCTCTAAATGAAATGCATAGGGAGGTATGGTGGGTCAATTCTAACCCCCAACCCACAGGGGGATGCATCAGATAAATGGAGCATCTTCTGATAATGATCTGTCTTTCTGCTGGTCTACTTGACTTGCATCTGTCTGCCTGGTGCATCTTTCAATCCCTCTCCATGTCCATCTATCGACGTGACATTGTGCATGCATGCATACAGTCTTCGCTGTGTCCATCTGTCCGAGTGACATTGTGCATGCATGCATGTCTGTGTCCATATATTGAGGCAACATTGTGCATGCATGTGTCCATCTGTCCAAGTGACATTGTGCATGCTTGCATGTCTGTGTCCATCTATGCATGAGTGCACATTGTGTATGCATGCATGTCTGTGTCCATCTATGCAAGTGCACATTGTGCATGCATGCATGTCTTCTCTGTGTCCATCTGTCCATGTGACCTTGTGCTGAGCACATTCTGTCACCATCTTGCTGAGCACATTCTGTCACTATTTTGCCGAGTCCTTCACTTAGGATAAGAGCTCAGTGAAAGCAGGGTTCTATCCTGTGTTCCAGGCACGACATGACCAATGAGAATAGAACTGAAACTAATGGAAAAAAAAAACCGATATCCTTTCCAATTAACTTTTGTTCCTGTACTTATTTTGAAAAGGTACTTTTGTTTTAATCACCAACCAAATGCTCAAAATCAAAGAATCAGCCCGTCAGCGCACCTCATATGCAGCAACCCTTTTGTTAGTGATAGTATTACTCCACCTACTCCCCCCCCCCCCCCCCCCCCCCCCCCCCCCACACACACACACACACACACTTGCAGGCACGCCCAGTTAGCTTTGAGCTCTACACCTCAGCTGGTGACAGGCCCAGTACAACCCACGCATATGCCTAAAATAAGTCAGTCAACTGTGCTGCACACAGCCAAGACGGAAGTATTCTGTGCCTTAGGGCAAATTTGGTGTTCCTTGCCCTTTCTCTCCATCTGAGTATCACCTGTATTGAGCCAGTGAGTGAGCAATCTAGCATGAATGTGTGTGTGAGTGAGTGAGTGAGTGAGAGAGAGAGAGAGAGAGAGAGAGAGAGAGAGAGAGGGAGGGAGGGAGGGAGGGAGGGATGGAGAGAGAGAGAGAGAGAGAGAGAGAGAGAGAGAGAGAGAGAGAGAGAGAGAGAGAGAGAGAGACTAACTTTATTTTCGGCCAATGACCCATTATAATAAAACATTCAGTACATGATTATATGTTTTTGTATGCTTTACATCGGTAGGGGGCAGTCAAAATTTGATTTTTAAGGGGAAACCTGGCAGCTACAGTACACATTTTTTACCAAATTTTTTTATCTCCAATTTTGATGCTGATTTTTGATTTAGTTCATTTGGAATGAACAAAAAAATAAAAAATAAAGGCTGTATCTGGTGTACTTATGAGAATATTGATAGTTTTATGATGGAAATGGGGGAAAATATGTATTTTTCATGAAATCAGTTAAAAAATTAAGAGACTACATATCAACTTCAAACAAATTTTAATTTGCATATAATAATATTGCTCATTAGATTACATGAAGACATCTTGTCTATCTTGTTAAAAAAACCTCTACAACCTAGAATTTTAACTATATGTTTTCTGTTTGTGCAAGGCTTGAATTTTTTAAAATCTTCACCAAATGCAAAATTTACCAAATGTTTTTCTATAAAATTCTCATTGTAATATCACAGACTACTCATCTGTCTACAAAATGAAACAAGGGCAAAGCCCATACAACTCACACGCTTGACCTTGACCTTTACATGACCTTCAGGTGACCTTCAAGGTCAAGGTCAAACAACTAAACCTAGCAATGACATCATACAGTAAGAAATGCTTTACACATTTTCCCTACCAAAATACATGTGGCCTTGACCCAAGGTCAAAGTCATCCAAGGTCATGCAACACAAAGCTGTTAATTCAAGACACAGGAAGCACAATGGTGCTTATAAGCACTTTCTACCATGAGATATGGTCACTTTTAGTGGTTCACTACCCCATTTTGGTCACATTTCATAAGGGTCAAAGTGACCTTGACCTTGATGATATGTGACCAAATGTGTCTCATGATGAAAGTATAACATGTGCTCCACATAATTATTAAGTTTGAAACAGTTATCTTCCATAGTTCAGGGCAAGGTCACTTCAAAATATGTATACAATCCAACTTTAAAGAGCTCCTGTGACCTTGACCTTGAAGCAAGGTCAATCAAACTGGTATCAAAAGATAGGGATTACTTTGTCCTATATACCATACATAGGTCAGGTATCCAATCTCAAAAACGTCAGAGAAAATTGGGAAAATGTGAAAAACGGCTGATTTTTAACATTTATGGCCCCTGCGACCTTGACCTTGAAGCAAGGTCAAGTCAATGTGTATTATTTTGTACGCCTTGTCATCCTACACCATTATGCCAAATTGGGTGTTGATAGACTTAATAGTCTCCGAGAAAAATCCAACGTTAAAGTTTTTTTTACGGACGGCAGGTCGCCAGGATGACCGGACGCCCAGACGCCCGGACACCCAGACGGACGACACAGGTGACCTAGTATGAAAGTATAACATGTGTACTACAATGTTATGAAGTTTGGAAGAGTTATCTTTCATAGTTCGGGGTCAAGGTCACTTCAAAATATGTATACAATCCAACTTTAAAGAGCTCCTGTGACCTTGACCTTGAAGCAAGGTCAAGTCACTATATATGTTTTTGTACGCCTTGTCATCCTACACCATCATGCCAAATTGGGTGTTGATAGACTTAATAGTCTCCGAGAAAAATCAAATGTTAAAGTTTTTTACAGATGCCCAGACGGACGAAAAGGGTGAGTACATAGACTCACTTTTGCTTCCCATGTGAGTCAAAAAACAGAAAGTGACTAGCACAAACACACAATTTTCTAGCGATTTCTACATGAAGCTACCATCGTGAAAAATCAACAATCCGAGAAATCAGTCGACAAAGTTTTTGGAATGTTCCATGTCACAGAAAAAGGACTTTCAGTCAAATTTACAGCCAATTTCTGCTTCCCAGTCACTTTCTATGAGTCTTCCAGCATGCCTGGGCCATAGATTGGTCCCTCTTCATCCTCCTGAGCAGCAATGTCATGCAGATGCTCAACACGGTGTGAACGTCTTTTGTTTAGGAAAGCTAGAGTTGCAGCTTTATCTGCCTTCCTCTTGGCATCTTCTTTCAGCAGCAGAAGCAGGGTCACCTCATTTGCAGCAATGTTCAAACTCTACATCACCCCTGCATCTCTCAGCTGCAGTCATCTTCCTCAGTTTTTCTTTGTTCATGGTGCACACATGGCAGTATGTTGACAGCACCTCAAAGTCTACAGCATACCCTGTGAGGACATCAATCACAACACCCACACCATTGTGAGATGTGAATCCTCGTTTCTGCCATGTACCATCGAACAACACATCTATAGATCCATCATTCATTGTATCCCATCACATTCATCCCATGCTGTGTCATCCTCACTGTCTTCCTCACTGAGCTCCTCTGCTGAGTGTTGGCCACAATGATGGGTCTCTCTGTATTGCCTTTTCACAAAGTCCACTGTCATGTCCAGTGTGGCTTCCCTTGATGCAGCAAGAGCATCACAGACTCTCCTGTCAATGCTGGAAAAAGTTTTGCCACGGAGAAGAGGCATGCCGAAAACTGTGCAAAACTTTCGCAAGGCAGCATATCCACCACCAATTTCATGGGAATACAGCACAGCACGCCTGTTCACCTCAAACCCCACGTTCTTCTCCTGTCTCTTTTCAATGCGAGGTGAAGAAACGCATTTTCTTACCTCTCTACATCGTCCACAAATCATAGTCATCTCCCGAGAAAATCCAAGAGGGGTGCCAGCTCGTACTGAAAGACGATTCTCGAAGCACTTTGGACACACTGCATCCGAAATGAGTTCATTGAGCTGACCGATCTCTGTCAGAATCCACACTCGGTCGGCTGCACTGAGCATGTCATACTCCTCTCGAAATCTCTCCAATTCAATCGCGATGAGGATGGTGCCGGATCATCAGTAGATGTAGAGGGGACTGGTGTGCTGTAGCTGGAACTTGACGCCAGTGGTTCAGCAGCCGATGTAGATGGGACTGGTTCCGACGATGACGATGTAGCAGTCGCTGATAGTGCGCTCGCACACGTGGCTGACGTTGATTCCACATCACAAGCCTTTCTTCCCTTCACAGCTCGTGCAGCTGACAGTTGCTCCTTTCTTTTCTTGCTTTTCTTGAGTTAAAAAGCACCTACAGTGTGCGATTTTCGTCCAGGCATGGCAAAATGTATTAAACTGACAATGCAACAGCTCATGTGGCAGCCATTTTGTCTCTAAGCCGCATTGCATTGTGGTAGCGATTCCAGCTCTCCGATTGGTCCATTCGCGTCAGCTGACCAGATCTCATACAATCTAACTCTTCTTTGCTGCCATGTAGCTCTATGGAGAGGAAGTCTAGAAGAGTTACGTCCCTTGCAATTTGTAGACGACATGTGCCGCTTTCCAGTGATACCTAACTTGCAGGGGTTCATTCAAAATTTAGGCCCGTTGCCAAGACCCAAACATTGCAAATTTCGACGAAATATTGCACAAGAAGACTCGTTTGGTAGGTGGGTGGTATGTTTTATTGCTGAATTTAGCCCATAAAGAGTTCGTTTTCACACTAAAGCAACATCGGGTCCATATCTAGAGAGGTCACAGAGTGCAAAATCGGCAAGTTTTCAAAATCGACAAAGTAAGCCCAAATTATCAATTTTCACTGCCAGGTCTCCCCTTAAGTGAGAGTGTATGTTTTATGATATTGTAAAAGAAGAATACAATACAAGCAAAACACAAAAAAGTAAGTGGATACCTTCATTAGTTCATGAGATATTGATATTTTAGTATACATGCTTTCGCGACTCCCATCACAAAATTGCCGGGGGGGCAACTTTCGGTCATCACATTTCATACAATATGTACAGGAGCAGTCTGGAACTTTCAGAAATGCCAAACAAGTTTGTGTAGAATAAGTTTTTTTTTTCTTCAGCCAGTCTAGTTTCCTATTTTGGGAGAAAAAGAGCCTCAAAAATGACAAAAACACCAATTTGTTAAGCGGAACAACTGAAAAAGTACATTTTTTGTCACTTTAATGGCAATAATTCAGAAACTATTGAAGATACAACCACCAATTTTGGTGTGTATACAGATTACAATGTAAGCTTTGTGGACAGTGCAATGTTTGAAAAATATCACACACAAGTATGTACAAATTCTCCATGATTTCCAGTGGAAACGACGGAAATTTAGGGGGAAACCACATTTCAGATTGAAATATTTCAGAAACTATTGGAAATACAGCCATGATTTTTGGTGTGTAGATTAGTTATGCTGTTAGTGTTATCTTCACACATATGTGTTAAATCAAGATAGATATTTACAAATACTGTTCACAGTTCTATGTACTAAACAAAATTCTTGCAAAGCGCACAGTGGGACAAGTTGCGATTGTCAAATTCATATCCCTACTTCAAAGTCATTCAAAGACTCAAACAAAATTGTCAATCAAGTTCTGCTTGAAACAGGTGTACATGGCAGACAGGTTTGCTGGAGATTCCACTGTGAATGATCTGCCACAAATCTGTAACAAACAAAATATGCTCATGTCAATTATCAATTATTTACTGATTTATGACTGAAACCACACAGGGCTGTTTACTTTTAGTTTTACTTTCACAGTTTCAGTCAGTCTTTTATTTGACTCAAATTAGTATGATGGACCATAAAACTTGGATAAACTGAGAAAAAAAACAAGGATGAATGAATGGATGGTGTTCGGTACGCGAGGTCTAGCGTTTCAGCAAAGGAGCAAATACTCCTTTAATCCTTATTTAATCCTAAAGAAAACAACAGCAGACTGCAGAGACATAGTGATTGAAGATTAGTTTGAAATATCACATGTACGGCGAAAGGTAAAAAATAACTTTGGTCGTTTATCGACCACCCCATTTCACAACTCGAGTGAAATGTTGATCAACCACGATGTCATTGCAAGCGAGGTGCAGCCAGGCACCTCTATATTTATTCATGTACGTCCGTCGCAATCCATGAGAAAACATGTTAATTTCAGGCATAGAATGATTCAGAAATGACTCAAACTTGATCTTAGCACAGCAGCAGCAACTGTTTTCTAAAGAAAAAAATTAAATCAGCGCGCGAGCGCACAGAGCATTGAAACGAAATCATCCGCTAATATAGTCAACACGTGGGTCTGAAACAAGTGATATATTTTCACAGTTACAAATGAATTCAGCAAAAAATACTGCCAAAAGTGATTACCTAAGGATCTTTTCTACGTATAAATATGATTACTTACCCAATATGGCTCTGATTTTTGTCACAAAAGATGTAGATTCATCTTCGCCGCTAGCGACAGAAAGCACTGCGTCCGCCATGATAGCTGGTCGAAGCGGGTCTGCCGAAGTGTCTTACAAAGCTCTCTTCTCATTGGCTGCGCTCTTCGCTGATGACTACAACGATGGCATGTGTTATATGGTTGGAATCGCAGAAGAACGAGCTTTCAGGCGCATCATTTACGTGGTCAATCGGTTCAGTGGTTCAAAAGTTACACGGGTTTAAAGATGACCACTATAAAAGAAACTTTTTAATAAAAAAAAACACAAATAACGCATGAAAAAAATACATGTACCAGAGTAAACTACGGACTATATTCCGCTAATGAATCAACTCTGTTGACAACGATGAAATAGTGCGTGTTTACTTCTCCTCCGAAGTCGAGTGGTGATTTCGGCCAAGTTGACTAAAGCAAAATGGATGCTGACGCTGGGCAACACGGCTTGAAAAGTGACAACTTTCAAATGACTCAGAATTGCTCAAATCAAACAGATCTGACAATAACAAGGATGCTAACAGACAGAAGGCTTGTTTATCTTTCTGTTTCAATGTGTTTTAATCTTGTTCTTGACGTTTTAGAGATTCATTTCAGCCGATTAAAACTAAGTAAAATGATGACCTGAGGCAGTTTTCCCACCCATTTTGCAGGGTTGCGCCCCTACCTACTTTACATGAATAGAGAGCTAAAATTGTGCACACCTATTGTATATACATGTACATTTGGAGATGTTAGATATCACATAAAAGTTCATTTGTATAGAGATCTGTGTTGTTGGTACTTACATAAGTCATCTTGGCATTGTTATGGGTTAATTAGTGTACAGGAACAAAATCAAGAACAAAAGCCCATCAGACCTCAGTTTGTACAAGCTGTGTCAATTAGAGCAATATGATTCATATATATATATATATATATATATATATATATATATATATATATATATATATATATATATATAAGGTTTCCCTCCACCTTACATAGAATGGGGGAACTGGATCTGTAGTATAAGCAATACTGTACACTTAGAAGCAGCATAAAAACACAATCACCTCCTTGTTTGGGGTTTTCTCATCGTCGCTCTACCGCCATTACCACTCATGCATAGAATACATACATTGTAATCTCTTGTCTTTGTACATGTTTCCTTGTTGTCATACATATGATGACCAAAGCTGTAGTATGGACATTTGCATACTTAAAATATCAAACAATTTACTCTCCATTCGGGATTTGTGATTCCTCGATCAACTGCCAACGTAATTTGTATGCATAGAACATATACATGGCAAGAGAGAGAGAGAGAGAGAGAGAGAGAGAGAGAGAGAGAGAGAGCTCTGAGGTACACTGACAGACAATGCATGTGTGGGAATACACCAATATACATACATGACCAACAGACAACAGTATCTAGTCCAGGTCCTCACCTTGCCAGCCCATTCAGGGATGTTCCAGGAGGTGGACATAAGGCGGTGAGTTTTGAGCACTCCGCGCTCATCCACATGCCGGTCCACCACATCCACCCCATTGACACTGGGGTTGAGTGGGTTGGGGTACTTTCGCCATGCGGCCTTCACCACCGTCTCCCAGGGGTGGCTACACAAAGACAAGCATCACTGATAATTACCACAATGGTGATGATGGTGGTGACAATGATTATAACAGAAAGGTGACACTAAAGGTTGTGATGGTGGTTGCGGTGATGGCAGTGTTGGCAGAAGAGGTGGTGGTGGTGGCAGTAGTGGTGGTGGTGATGATGACAATGATAATGGTGGTGGTGGTGATGATTTATAGTGGGTGTGATAACAGACAAAAATGATAGTGTAAATGGCAAAGGTAGTGAGGGTATTGATTATGGAAGTAATCAATATAATATGGAGGTGAACACAAAGTGAACTTGAAAACCATCAAAGCAAGGATTAGAAGAACAAGAAGACAAGTGATCACTGATGAAAAGCAGTAGAGAAGCAACAGAAAGAAGTGGATGAAAATCAGCAGGAGCTGAAACACAAGTAGCAAAGGAAGACGTAGGTCAATGGTGGTGCAGCAGATGGTCAAAAAATATCTGCTGATCTTTTTACACTTCAGTCTTCACACTTAGCTTACGGGTACAACACTACAAGATTTAGTGGTCGTCATGATCTTGAACACAAGTTGAAGTGAGACGAATCAATTGCAGCTTGACATTCACGCTGCGTTCGTCTTGACCTCCGAGAATGAAAGAAGTCAGAATTGGACCTGTTCCGACTGTTCGTCTTCCTGCCTGTCTAAACTGCTCAGTTACATTTAACCACACAACGACGTTTCACCGAAAGTACACGAAAGCATGACCAGTGTTATCTAAAACCCCTGCGACAAATTTCACTGCCACTGCCAGTGGCAGTGCCACGCAGCGAAGCCGGTCAACCGCAGTGAAGAAAATGCATTTTCATGATTTTGTCACAGAAACGAGAACATCCAAACGAGCAGACAGCATTTTTTGTCGTTAGCAGACACGTGGAGGCTAGGTAGTCGCAATGTCGTGCAATATAGACGGGCGAGATCATTACATACTAGATCCATGGATTTACAATCGAAACATGCTTTCCCCTCATACTCATAGCGGCAAATTGAAGTTGCCTTGTGCCGACACGTGATTTTCATATCGTCTAAAAAACCATTTAGGCAGCCCAGACGAACATGAAACTGATCAGAGAGAATACACTTACTCGAAAACGTGCTCAGATGTCCAGATCTTCATTGTGAGAGGAGACGATACATGTATACGTATATCCGCAAGGTCGTACAGGCTGCGAGCTCAAAGGTCTCACTCCCTGTTGCGTCAGTAGTTCTAACCCACATAGCACCGCCCTTAACCGTATATCCTTCCGCGCCAAAAACTATTTCTTTCTTGTGTTGTTTAATTCTACCTCAAGAATGAAATAGCCATTTAAAAGAGACTATTTTGAAAGATTGATATATTTCTTAATTGTAATTTTCGTATTCTTTCCGGTCAAACAGTTATTATGTAAAAGAACCTCCATGGCATTGTCGCCGCGAACGAATAGCACGTTCGATGTAAACTATATTTTCATTGGATATATAAAAATAGTTATCCAATGAAGATACGTGTTAGAAAGGACTCCAATGTTTGGCGGCTCTTAGTAACCGTGTGTGTCAATGATGGTGTACATCACGAACATGTAGGCTGCATAAGAATTTGCATCGTTCGAAAGAAATAAGAGGTAAGATTAGAGTGCGATGACACTCCCAACTGTTGAATTAAAAATTTGTTGATCCGTCAATATTTTAGGTGGCGCGGTCGAAGTTTTATTCTTGTGGAGTGTTGATTCCCCCAAAAAGTTTCTTAAAATTTGAAGCTCAAAATAAGCCACTGATGGCGATGTCAGTACCGTTTCCCCCGTTGCCCGACAAAACAGATCTTCCATTTTCGAGCTATACCTAACCTAGACCGCCAGAAGATGTTTCTTTTGAAGAGAAGCGTAGGTAGAAATGTGCAAACTTGACGAAACAGTGCAAACTGTTATGTTATGCTTGTTGCTACTTGTCATTGTGACTGATTTTAGCGTCAGGGACGATGCTTACGCGGAAAGCAGGCGATTTTTCTAGGATTTTACATCGTGCGTTTATACGCAGAAATCAACTTTGTGGTGGACGTGACGTAATGTTGTTCGTCTGGGACAGAAAAACGATATTGAAATTTGAAGTGCCCGAGTTTACAACAGTCATCAGCGTCGTTTCAACTGACAGACGTTGCGAAGAGACGTGAAACTGAAATAAAAACCACGCACTTGGATGATCACACCTCATAGCTGTGATAAAGGTATAGACATCCAAGATGTTTTTTGGAAGGCAAGAGGTGTCCATTTAAGAGAATATTATGCGCAAATGAAACAAATTAGCTTTGAAGTCTGATGAGTAATGTACGTGCTTGGTTGTTACCTAACCATGCCCACTTATCCTATCATCCTAGCCCAAGTCATGCCTCATGGCAAACTGATTTGCATTTCATCAATTGTGAAACTTTTCTTAATGGAAGTCTATTTGATTTTTACAATTTTAGACAGAAACATGGACTCAGATGGATAGATTCTCAACTGGGATGTCTTATGAACTGCATGTACATCAGTCTGATAGAACGAACCAATTAAAAGGAAAAAAAGTAAAATAATTTGGATGTGGAGTTGAGATCGAGGTACACAATTAGCTTGGAGGAAAAATGTGGACTTACATAGCTTTTAGAAGCCAAATGACAGAGTTGTTGTGTAATAGCATTATGTGTTATATGGGGAGGGGGAGCTGTTACTATGTTACTGTCTGTCAGAGTTGTAAAATCATCCAATTTTTAAGTTGATACAGAAAAAGACAGATGGGAAAAGCTTTCAAAAATGGGCCACACTCGTGGACTTGTCCTAGGAGAGGAGTGTGAGAAAGACAGCCAAGCTGGCGGGCCACTCAAGCGGGTGGGCCATAATATCTGATTGACTGCGTTTTTACTTCCCCCCCCCCCCCCCCCCCCCTCCCAAATCATCAGATTCTTTTGTCATTTTGTGTGTGAATCACTGCAAATTCACTGCAGATTATTTGACCAAGATCGCTTTTCAATCAGACATTGTCACCCACCAGCTTGGCTGTCTTTCCTACATTCCTCATCTTGGATGAGTCCACTAGCGTGGCCATCTCTGGAGGCTTTTCCGACAGGTGATTGAAGGAAGTCATGTCACTATCAAATGTGCAAGGTTGGTATTTTTTTTAATGGACATGAATGATTGTTGAATTTGAATGGATGCTTGCATGGAGTTTTATGGGCACATCACATCACAAATGCAGGTTCTTCATGCTATTATAGCCTTGATCATCCATATCCCTTGAAGACGGAGTGTGGCTGCCTATATGGCGGGGTGTTCAAAAACAGTCACACACGCAATCATCTCACCCACTTGGGTGATTCGGGAGTGTTTAGCCCAGGTATGCAACAACAACAACAACAACAACATCCAGTGCATAGAATTATGCCAAATCAAATTTTGTCATATCTACTTTAAAAAAGAAGACTGTACAAAAACACAAAAATCTTGTCAAAACAAAAAGACAGAATAGATCTCTCTCTCTCTCTCTCTCTCTCTCTCTCTCTCTCTCTCTCTCTCTCTCTCTCTCTCTCTCTCTCTCTCTCTCTCTCTCTCTCTCTTTCTCTCTCTCTCTCTCTCTCCCTCTCCCTCTCTCTCTCCCACTCCCACTCATGCGTGCATGCGCACACACTCACATACACGCACATGTACACATGTACACACACACATGTACACACACACACACTCACACACACACACACACACACACACACACACACACACACACACACACACACACACACATACACACACACACACACACACACACACAAGCACACACAAAAGTGCACACACTCAAGCACACACTGCAAAATAAAATACATTTATGTTGTACAACAGTAACCCTCATGCCGGTCTGACCTTGTCTGTAATGGCACCTGTCTGTCTTGGAGCAGATCAGCAGCCATGCCTCTGGGACCGTTCGGGGAGGTGCTGGGGACTACGGGCACCCTAGATGCCCTGCCCCCCACCGCCCAGAACTACAAGAGCAAGGTCATCGCACCACGGAACCCCAAACTTGTAGAAGCTAAAGAAGCGGAATTCATGGTCAGTGGCACACTGTGTCTCAGGCAACTTTTTCTGCTTGTTCAAAATTGGTACCAGCCTCCCTTTTGAAGTGGCAGATATTGTGGTGGTGGTGATGGTAGAGGTGGTGATGGCAGTGTTAGTGATAGGGTGGTAGCGGCTTTAATGGTAGAGGTGAAGTTGCTGGCTGTGGTGATGGTAGTGGTGGTGGTAGAGGCAGTGATGGTAATGGTAGTGGTGCTGGTGGTAGTTGGAGGGGTGCTGGTGATGGTAGAGGTGATAAAGGAAGTGATGGTAGTGGTGGTGGTGGTGGTGGTGGTAGAGGTGATGGTAGAAGTGTTGAGGCAGAAGTGATAGTGGTGGTGGTGGTAGGGGTGAAGGTAGAAGTGTTTAGGCAGAAGTGATAGTGGTGGTGGTGGTAGGGGTGAAGGTAGAAGTGTTTAGGCAGAAGTGATAGTGATGGTGGTGGTAGGGGTGATGGTAGAAGTGTTGAGGCAGAAGTGATAGTGGTGGTGGTGGTAGGGGTGACGGTAGATGTGTTTAGGCAGTAGTGATGGTAGAGGGAGTGGTGGTGGTGGTAGGGGTGATGGTAGAAGTGTTGAGGCAGAAGTGATAGTGGTGGTGGTGGTAGGGGTGAAGGTAGAAGTGTTGAGGCAGAAGTGATAGTGGTGGTGGTGGTAGGGGTGATGGTAGAAGTGTTTAGGCAGAAGTGATAGTGGTGGTGGTGGTAGGGGTGAAGGTAGAAGTGTTTAGGCAGAAGTGATAGTGGTGGTGGTGGTAGGGGTGACGGTAGATGTGTTTAGGCAGTAGTGATGGTAGAGGGAGTGGTGGTGGTGGTGGTAGGGGTGATGGTAGATGTGTTTAGGCAGAAGTGATGGTAGAGGGAGTGGTGGTGGTGGTAGGGGTGATGGTAGAAGTGTTGAGGCAGAAGTGATAGTGGTGGTGGTGGTAGGGGTGAAGGTAGAAGTGTTTAGGCAGAAGTGATAGTGGTGGTGGTAGTAGGGGTGAAGGTAGATGTGTTTAGGCAGAAGTGATGGTAGAGGGAGTGGTGGTGGCAGTGGTTGATTGTTTGAAGTCAATAAGGAACTTGTGGAGAAATAATTTCGCTACTAATGCGGACTTTTGCAGTGTGGGTCCCATGAAGAGAGGGCTTCCTTGCAGTCATCGCTCTTGTTTGAAAATATATGTGTATTTTTATAAGAAGATAAATTAAAATGGGCATCAATTATTTATCAAATGATCACTATGTTCAAGGCGTCTCTTATACTGTGACATTTATGTTGAAGCTTTTTTTTTTCAAAACTGGCACTTGGTACACAATGAAAACATGTTTTAATTACTCCCAGTAAAATATTTGTGCAAAAATGTAAAGCATCATAACTCTGCAAAACTTCAAAGTTTTCAAGTCCTCTGCTTTTCATAGGTGACAAAACTTACCAAGATCAGTTTGAAACATTCTTTAGTCTTGATATTGAATATCGACATGTGTGCCAAGAGTGAATAAAGATGGTGTTTCATATTTCCCGTGAACAGCTGACGCCCAGCAAGTACAAGTTTGAGATGTCCATGGACACTCAGCATCGTCTGGACAACATGCGCACCATGCACCGACCTCGCAAGATCGAACTCCTGGACATGGGAGAAACAAGCTTGCAGAAGGTGCCTTGCAGTGAACATTGTCATCATTTTGTTGTCCTCTGACACTTTGTCCAAGGGGGGCTGGGGGCACTGCATCTCCCTTCAAGATTTGTGAAAGTCCAGTAACTAGAGAGATGGAAAACTTGACTTGCTAGCTTTTGCTCTAACAAGTTCTTATGATTTTTGTGATCAAAGGCCTTACATAACCTGCAAGGACTGATAGTCTGTAAAACTTACTTCATTTATTTTATCATTCATTCACTCCTGCATTTATTCTCTCTGAATGAAGTTTTATGCTTGGTGACTTTCTCATGAGCAGTTATAAGATTTTAGATATGTTTTAAAATCTTTGAAACAAAGTGATTTTGTTACTCCAAGGAATAATTTTTTCCCCCAAATGTACAGTTTGAAAGCAATAGAAGAAAATGTGTGTGTGTGTGTGTGTGTGTGTGTGTGTGTGTGTGTGTGTGTGTGTGTGTGTGTGTGTGTGTGTGTGAGTGTGTGTGTGTGTGAGTGTGTGTGTGTGTGTGTGTGTGTGTGTGTGTATACGTGTGTGTGTATGTGTGTGTGTGTGTATCTCTGTGTGTGTGTGTATACATGTGTGTTCATGTGTTTGTGTATATGTGTGTGCGTGTGTGTGTTGTGTGCATGTGTGTGTGTGTGTGTGTGTGTACATGTGTATACATGTGTGCATGTGTCTTTGTGTGTGTTTGTGTGCGCATGTATTTCTAATCCATTGTGAATGTGAGCCACATTTTCTTGACCTCGTTGCATTTGTTCTCTGAAAAGTGAGGGTGATAACATGTAAAATTAATCTTCTGATGTACTTTTCTTTCAGTTCTCTAACATGATGATCGATGAGCCAATGTTTCAACCCTTTCCCTCAGAAGTATTCTTCCAACAATTTGAGCCATTCCAAATCTATGAGGTGCCACTGGTTCTCAGAAACAACGACAAGGTAAGTTTTTACTTTGATGAAGATCACACAATAATTACCAATGAGTTATAAATCATCTGTTGATTCATTAAGCTGTGGGAGTAGTTATGAAATATTCACACTAAGGAAGTTTTGCATTTTTTCAAATAGTTTGCTTTTATGCTGTATGAAGACATGGCACAGCATTTTATCAAACGATCAAAATTTCACATCACAAGTGTTTTACAGTGACATAGATATTAGGAAAATGTATATGTGGCTAAATAGGCTGATGAATTTACCAAGCATTTTCTTGAAAACTGATTGTTGTACTTAAACCTTGTATCTCATGCACAGTCACGTATCAGTGAAAGATCTAGCCATGACAAGTCAGTCCACACATTTCCTTGCCTCTACAGGTGCCCCGCCTGGTGAAGGTGACGATGGTGAACTCGCCGTACTTCAAGGTGGTGGCACCCAACAACATGGGCCACAAGGTGGGCCCTGGACTGCCCACCACCTTCAAAATCCTCTTCACCCCTGAGGAGAAGAAGGTGAGCTGTAGTGGTGTCTGCAGGTCCATGTTCTGACTGAGGGATATGAGTGAAAAAGGGAGCATGTGTAATGTGGGAACGTATTGGGAGCATGTGTAATGTGGGAACGTATTGGGAGCATGTGTAATGTGGGAACGTATTGGGAGCATGTGTAATGTGGGAACGTATTGGGAGCATGTGTAATGTGGGAACTTATTGGGAGCACGTGTAATGTGGGAACGTATAGGCAGCCTTGTGTGAAAAGGGGAAATGTACTAAGATTGAGATGTTTTGTTTTTGTTTTAATTCTGCCGAAATTTGTTTAAAAATTGCCCCCCTTTTGGCAAATATCCCATGATGTCATAATTGGAAGCTAAGAGAGTGATAATAGATTTCTATTTCTTTTAGTCAGTGAAGAAACAAGTGCCTGCTTGCCATTTTAAATTGACTTTATCTGCATTTAACTACTTGGTAACTGCAGTTACTCTTGGGATTATAAATGAGAGGAAAATTACATCTGCAGCCATTTTGATGGTGACCTATACCATTGATCATTTCATCCTCATGGTGATTTCTTCTACCTCAGGACTACATCCATGAGCTCATCTGCATCACGGAGCGGGAGAAGTTCGTGGTTCCAGTCAAGGCCATTGGTGCAAGGGCCATTTTGGACTTTCCTGACTCCATCCACTTTGAGCCCAGCCCTGTCAAGTACAGCACCTCCAAGACTCTGCTGGTCAGCAACGTGGGCGACCGTGAGGCCAAGTTCATCATCCAGGCTGAAAAGTAAGCAGGCTGGCCAGATTGAAGGTGTTTTGACTCAGCAATGCTTTGTGTAGCTGCCTCTTTCTGTGTGTCTCTCTGTCTGTGTCTCTCTCTGTACACAGTACACAGTACACAGTACACACAGTACACAGTAATTTATTGCGCCAAGTGACATCATTTAAAAAACGAGCACGAGGAAAACTAAGTGATGAAGGCTAAAAGAAACAAAACAAAAAGCCAAACACACGCATCGCTTACACACCCTAACACGCCGTTTATGCAAAAAACATGGACATTTCCCGATGTACCTCACTCACGACACACACGCAGCTGCACACAGACAAGAGATAAGACTGCACCTCTGTGTCAGTGTCTGTGTCTGTCTGTGTGTCTGTCTGTGTCAGTGTCTGTGTCTGTCTGTGTGTCTGTCTGTCTGTGTGTCTGTCTGTGTGTCTGTCTGTCTGTCTGTGTCTCTCTCTGTGTCAGTGTCTGTGTCTGTCTGTGTGTCTGTCTGTCTGTGTGTCTGTCTGTGTGTCTGTCTGTCTCTCTGTGTGTCTCTCTGTCTGTGTCTCTCTCTGTGTCAGTGTCTGTGTCTGTCTGTGTGTCTGTCTGTCTGTGTGTCTGTCTGTGTGTCTGTCTGTGTGTGGGTGTGACTTTCTGTCTGTGTGTCTGTCTGTCTGTGTGTCTGTCTGTGTGTCTGTCTGTCTGTCTGTGTGTGTGTGTGTGTCTGTTTGTGTGTCTGTCTGTCTGTGTGTGTGTCTGTCTGTCTGTGTCTGTCTGTCTATCTGCCTGTCTGTCTGTCTGTCTGTCTGTCTGTCTGTCTGTCTGTCTGTCTGTCTGTCTGTCTGTCTGTCTGTCTGTCTGTCTGTCTGTCTGTCTGTCTGTCTGTCTGTCGTGTCTGTCTGTCTGTGTGTCTGTCTGTCTGTGTGTCTGTCTGTGTGTCTGTCTGTGTGTGTGTCTGTCTGTCTGTCTGTCTGTGTGTCTGTCTGTCTGTCTGTCTGTCTGTCTGTGTGTCTGTCTGTGTGTCTGTCTGTGTGTCTGTCTGTGTGTCTGTCTGTGTGTCTGTCTGTGTGTCTGTCTTTGTGTCTGTCTGGGTGTCTATCTGTCCGTCTGTCTGTCTTTCTGTCGGTCTGTCTGTCTGTCTGACTGTCTGTCTGTGTGTGTGTGTGTGTGTGTCTGTCTGTCTGTCTCTGACTGTCTCTTTCTCTCTCTCTCTCTCTCTCTCTCTCTCTCTCTCTCTCTCTCTCTCTCTCTCTCTCTCTCTCTCTCTCTCTCTCTCTCTCTCCCTCCCTTTCACTCACTCCTCTCTGTGTGTCTGTATTTTATAAACAGTGAGGGCTAATGTTAGCTATGAAGAATCCAAATGCATGGTCCCAGGTGAGAGCGGAGGGAGAGAGTTTTTTGAATGATAGATGAAGGGCGACAGTAGTGTATGGAAAGTTGTGACTATTCCTTCATATCTGTGACCTTTGCAAAGATGTCATTGTGGATTCTGATTCTAAGGTGATTCTACTTGGAAAACTTTTGGGTTTAACTGTGCAAAGAAATGTCCTATTATTAACTAAGTTTTTTGACTCACATGCGAAGCAAAAGTGAGTCTATGTACTGAGCCGTGTCGTCCGTCCGTCCGGGCGTCCGTCCGTCCGTCCGTCCGTCCGTCCGTCCGTCCGGGCGTAAAAAACTTAAACGTTGGATTTTTCTCGGAGACTATTAAGTCTATCAACACCAAATGTGGCATGATGGTGTATGATGACAAGGCCTCAAAAAAACATACATAGTGACTTGACCTTGCTTCAAGGTCAAGGTCACAGGAGCCATAAATGTGGTCTCAAAAACAGTCATTTTTCACATTTTCCCAATTTTCTCCCACGTTATTGAGAATGGCGACCTTAGCTACAAGTGGTATATAGGTCAAAGCAAGCCCTATCTATTGATACCAGTTTGGTTGATCTTGCTTCAAGGTCAAGGTCACAGGAGCTCTTCAAAGTTGGATTGTATACATATTTTGAAGTGACCTTGACCCTGAACTATGGAAGATA
Organism: Theodoxus fluviatilis; assembly: GCA_034096865.1. Lineage (NCBI taxonomy): Eukaryota > Metazoa > Mollusca > Gastropoda > Cycloneritida > Neritidae > Theodoxus > Theodoxus fluviatilis. The sequence continues at coordinate 74,419 of JAWQFJ010000657.1, forward strand.
ACTGTTTCAAACTTATTATGTGGGGCACATGTTATACTTTCATCATGAGACACATTTGGTCACATATCATCAAGGTCAAGGTCACTTTGACCCTTATGAAATGTGACCAAAATGGGGTAGTGAACCACTAAAAGTGACTATATCTCATGGTAGAAAGTGCCAATAAGCACCATTGTGCTTCCTATGTCTTGAATTAACAGCTTTGTGTTGCATGACCTTGGATGACCTTGACCTTGGGTCAAGGTCACATGTATTTTGGTAGGAAAAATGTGTAAAGCATTTCTTAGTGTATGATGTCATTGCTAGGTTTAGTTGTTTGACCTTGACCTTGAAGGTCACCTGAAGGTCAAGGTCATATAAAGGTCAATGTCATATAAAGGTCAAGGTCAAGCATGTGAGTCGTATGGGCTTTGCCCTTCTTGTCATCAATTATCTTTGATTCTAAAAAACTTCTTTCACATAAGTAAAATATATGTGTAGTTTGAAATGACACATTAAATTCAACAAATATTTCATGCAAGATGTCCTCTCAGCATTTGTCTAGAGTCTTGGATTGAAAGGGTGATGGCAGAGTGCGGAGATTGTATTTGTAGGATTTAGCAAGTATTTTGTTCCTTATTCACTTTCAGGCCTTTCCGAGTGGTCAATGAAATCGCCACTCTGCCAGTAGGGGAGTCCATGCAAGTGACCATTGACTTCTGCCCTATGACAGCTGGAGATCACAAGAACCACATGGTTCTCCAGTACGACACAGGTCAGCCTCCACTTGACTGTAGAGCCTTGATGAGGCCAAAACAAAAAACAGCTGCAGTTATGGGAACCCGTCAGACCCTATTTTTTTCTGCCTACCCTAACCTTTTTTTTATCGTGCAAGAAAAGAAAACGAAAACAAGAAAGAAATGGATGGTAAATAATGGACAGCATGCTCTTCGATCTTCCCTGCCCTATGATCACTTGGGGAATCCACTATTTATGTTTAAAAAAGTGTTTTCAGCAGAAGAGAAACTTGATTTATACACAATATGGTCTCTTCTAAAACAGAAACGTTTAAGAAAAAAAAGTTCAGGCTGACCTACTGATCCTATTTTTGACTCACATGCGAAGCAAAAGTGAGTCTATGTACTCACCCGTTTCGGGCGTCCGGGCGTCCGGGCGTCTGGGCGTCCGGGCGTCCGTTTAAAACTTTAACGTTGGATTTTTCTTGACCTTGCTTCAAGGTCAAGGTCGCAGGGGCCATAAATGTTGTCTAAAAAACAGACATTTTTCACATTTTCTCAATTTTCTCTGACGTTTTTGAGATTGGATACCTCACCTATATATGATATATAGGGCAAAGTAAGCCCTATCTTTTGATACCAGTTTGATTGACCTTGCTTCAAGGTCAAGGTCACAGGAGCTCTTCAAAGTTGAATTGTATACATATTTTGAAGTGACCTTGACCCTGAACTATATAAGATAACTGTTTCAAACTTAATAATTATGTGGGGCACATGTTATACTTTCATCATGAGACATTTTGGTCACATATCATTAAGGTCAAGGTCACTTTGACCCTTATGAAATGTGACCAAAATGGGGTAGTGAACCACTAAAAGTGATCATATCTCATGGTAGAAAGTGCCAATAAGCACCATTGTGCTTCCTATGTCTTGAATTAACAGCTTTGTGTTGCATGACCTTGGATGACCTTGACCTTGGGTCAAGGCCACATGTATTTTGGTAGGAAAAATGTGTAAAGCATTTCTTAGTGTATGATGTCATTGCTAGGTGTAGTTGTTTGGCCTTGACCTTGAGGGTCATCTGAAGGTCAAGGTCATGTAAAGGTCAAGGTCAAGCATGTGAGTCGTATGGGCTTTGCCCTTCTTGTTGTTGTTGCCATGTTACCATAACACAACTATTTTTTTTTGGCCTCAGTGTGCACGTTTCAAGAAATGGTGACAGATCTATGCATACTTCAGGAACATTGTTGAACCTTAGTCATGGTTGTGTTGTTTCACTGGAAATAGAATTGGAAAGTCTTCAAAGTCAGTGTCAACTTCCAGTTAGTGCCTGGAAATAGATTAAGTAAAATGGAATCAATATAGCTGTAACAGGTTTTTGACTCACATGCGAAGCAAAAGTGAGTCTATGTACTCACCCTTTTCGTCCGTCCGGGCGTCCGGGCGTCCGGGCGTCCGGGCGTCCAGGCGTCCGAAAACTTTAACGTTGGATTTTTCTCGGAGACTATTAAGTCTATCAATACCAAATGTGGCATGATGGTGTATGATGACAAGGCCTCAAAAAACATACATAGTGACAACCTTGCTTCAAGGTCAAGGTCGCAGGGGCCATAAATGTTGTCTAAAAAACAGTCATTTTTCACATTTTCTCAATTTTCTCTGAAGTTTTTGAGATTGGATACCTCACCTATATATGGTATATAAGGCAAAGTAATCCCTATCTTTTGATATTCGTTTGGTTGACCTTGCTTCAAGGTCAAGGTCACAGGAGCTCTTCAAAGTTGGATTGTATACATATTTTGAAGTGACCTTGACCCTGAACTATGGAAGATAACTCTTCCAAACTTAATAATTATGTGGGGCACATGTTGTACTTTCATCATGAGACACATTTGGTCACATATCATCATGGTCAAGGTCACTTTGACCCTTATGAAATGTGACCAAAATGGGGTAGTGAACCACTAAAAGTGACCATATCTCATGGTAGAAAGTGCCAATAAGCACCATTGTGCTTCCTATGTCTTGAATTAACAGCTTTGTGTTGCATGACCTTGAATGACCTTGACCTTGGGTCAAGGTCACATGTATTTTGGTAGGAAAAATGTGTAAAGCATTTCTTAGTGTATGATGTCATTGGTAGGTTTAGTTGTTTGACCTTGACCTTGATGGGCACCTGAAGGTCAAGGTCATATAAAGGTCAAGGTCAAGCGTGTGAGTGGTATGGGCTTTGCCCTTCTTGTATTAATTGAGTTGATATTCTTTCCCTGCCTCACTGTCTGCCACTCAAATGTCTTGTCGGAATATTCCCTGGTCTTGTTGAATAATTTAGAGAGTGAAAGAACCTTAATAGCATTAGAAAACACACATGCTTATATCTCAGGTTTCCTTTGAATTGTGTGTGTGGTTTCATGTGGCTGTAGCTGTAGATATTGCAGGAAAGTACAAGGGAATTCACACATCAGTTAAACGTACATGATACCCTTGTGTGTACTTGCAAGGCTACACACATATCAACACGTACATGATACCCTTGTGTGCACATGCAAGGCTACACACAAGGGGTGTACAAAACCCACTAACGTTGTCTCTTTCTTTGTCACTTGCAGGTGAAGACATCTACATTGAACTCTATGGAGCTGCTCAAGATGCAAATGTCCGTCTGGACAAGAACTCCATCAGAGTGGAGAACACCTTCATCTCCATGGCCAACCAGAGAGTGGTAACCATCCACAACCGCTCCAATGTCATCGCCCATTTCCAATGGACAGAATTCGCCACCCTGACTGAGGAAGTAACCATGAAGACTATGTAAGTTGCCATGGAATTCACCAGGGAGAAAAGTCAAGCAAGAAATCGTGTAATTAAGCAGGGAGAGATGTTGATTTCTGTACGTGAGAGCAACTGAGTATAGCATGACAGAATGGACAGGGAGCTGAAATTGATTATTTTAAATCTCAAAACTGATGGAGAAGACCCCCACCCATGCTCTGCGCTGATTTTTGACTCACATGCGTAGCAAAAGTGAGTTTATGTACTCACCCGTTTCGTGCGTCCGGGTGGCCGGGCGTCCGGGCGTCCGGGCGTCAGTTAAAAATTTAAACGTTGGATTTTTCTCGGAGACTATTAAGTCTATCAACACCCAATTTGGCATGATGGTGTATGATGACAAGGCCTCAAAAACCATACATGGTGACTTGACCTTGCTTCAAGGTCAAGGTCACAGGAGCCATAAATGTGGTCTCAAAAACAGTCATTTTTCACATTTTCCCAATTTTCTCCCACGTTATTGAGAATGGCGACCTTAGCTACAAGTGGTATATAGGTCAAAGCAAGCCCTATCTTTTGATACCAGTTTGGTTGACCTTGCTTCAAGGTCAAGGTCACAGGAGCTCTTCAAAGTTGGATTGTATACATATTTTGAAGTGACCTTGACCCTGAACTATGGAAGATAACTGTTTCAAACTTAATAATTATGTGGGGCACATGTTATACTTTCATCATGAGACACATTTGGTCACATATCATCAAGGTCAAGGTCACTTTGACCCTTATGAAATGTGACCAAAATGGGGTAGTGAACCACTAAAAGTGACCATATCTCATGGTAGAAAGTGCCAATAAGCACCATTGTGCTTCCTATGTCTTGAATTAACAGCTTTGTGTTGCATGACCTTGGATGACCTTGACCTTGGATCGAGGCCACATGTGTTTTGGTAGGAAAACTGTGTAAAGCAGTTCTTAGTGTATGATGTCATTGCTAGGTTTAGTTGTTTGACCTTGACCTTGAAGGTCACCTGAAGGTCAAGGTCATGTAAAGGTCAAGGTCAAGCATGTGAGTCGTATGGGCTTTGCCCTTCTTGTTTTAGCATTATTTAGCAGTTTCCTAAACAATGAATTATTTACGTAAATAATCCATTAATTACGTAAATAATTTATTATTGACGTAAATAATCCATTTTAGACTCACATGCAAAGCAAAAGTGAGTCTATGTACTCACCCGTTTCGTCCGTCCGGGCGTCCGAAAACTTTAACGTTGGATTTTTCTCGGAGACTATTAAGTCTATCAAAACCAAATGTGGCATGATGGTGTATGATGACAAGACCTCAAAAAACATACATGGTGACTTGTCCTTGCTTCAAGGTCAAGGTCGCAGGGGCCATAAATGCTGTCTAAAAAACAGTCATTTTTCACATTTTCTCAATTTTCTCTGAAGTTTTTTAGATTGGATACCTGACCTATATATGGTATATAGGGCAAAGTAAGCCCTATCTTTTGATACCAGTTTGGTTGACCTTGCTTCAAGGTCAAGGTCACAGGAGCTCTTCAAAGTTGGATTGTATACATATTTTGAAGTGACCTTGACCCTGAACTATGGAAGATAACTGTTTCAAACTTAATAATTATGTGGGGCACATGTTATACTTTCATCATGAGACACATTTGGTCACATATCATCAAGGTCAAGGTCACTTTGACCCTTATGAAATGTGACCAAAATGGAGTAGTGAACCACTAAAAGTGACCATATCTCATGGTAGAAAGTGCCAATAAGCACCATTGTGCTTCCTATGTCTTGAATTAACAGCTTTGTGTTGCATGACCTTGGATGACCTTGACCTTGGGTCAAGGTCACATGTATTTTGGTAGAAAAAAAGTGTAAAGCATTTCTTAGTGTATGATGTCATTGGTAGGTTTAGTTGTTTGACCTTGACGGTCACCTGAAGGTCAAGGTCATATAAAGGTCAAAGTCAAGCATGTGAGTCGTATGGGTTTGCTCTTCTTGTTTAGCAGATCTCCTAAACAATGCATTGTTTATGTAAAAAATCCATTATTTACGTAAATAATCCATTATTTAGCAGATCTCCTAAACAATGCATTATTTACGTAAATAATGCATTATTTACGTAAACCATGGATTTCATGGTTTACGTAAACCATGAAACCCATTATTTACGTAAATAACGCATTATTTACATAAACCATGGATTTCATGGTTTACCTAAACCATGAAATCCATTATATACGAAACTGCAAGGGTGACAGCTCTTATTATACCCAGGGATCCATCATTATTTCTGCCAAATTCGAAATGGCTAATTTGCAGGCAGCTGATATATGCCGACAAATTTCGGAGGCTTTGATGCCGGTCTTGGGGCGGTTTAACAATCGTGCTGTCCCTAACCCGCTGCCTAACCCTCTACCGTTGTCTGTCGACGCCGCCGCGGATGTTCAACCTCCACCAGCACCAGTGGTACGTATCAGAAACTTTAGGCTTGATGATTTGTGAGCACAGTTGAATCTACATGAAACAACTGTTACAACTGTTAGTACCAGCATATCCTTTTGTTGTTTCAACACAATATTAACACTTGTCACAGAAGTATAATAAAGCAAGAAAGTTTAGTTTTTTCAGAAATCTTAATTTAGGGTAAAATCTTAATGTGAGAAAATGTTTATTTTCGCGAAGCTGAAAGCAGACGACAAAAACACTCAGTTCTTTGCGCTACTAGCCAAAATGCACTCGGCAATACCACCAAAGATCCCACTTCCCTTTCATGGCTAATTGTGGACAATCCACAAAATATTGTGAATAAAAACAAGAATGAAAGTTGTTTATGACGGTTTCAAGAACACTCATTAGAGGAAAAATTGTTCTTGCTTTCGGTGTATGGTTGAACTTCCGGTGAAAATCGAACATTTTGTTAAAATTTGCTCACTCCCGCTTTTCCGATCAGTTTCGTACAGACACCCTCGGATTCTACAAGATTTCCCCTTTCTAACACTATATTTGATGTTAATGTACGATGAATCGACTTTTTATCTAGCGCCCAGATTGTGCGCTTGAAAGGAGAAAACGGCCAGAAATTTTCCACCAGTTTGTGTGTACATCGGACCGCAATGGCGTTGTGTAGACGCGTGCTCGATTACCACATTCAGTGTGCGTTCATCGTTGAAGCACCAGACAATTTGGGACAAAAGTATCATCATTTTCAGGAGTACTTGTTTGAAAATTTGCTGTAAATTGAAATGACAGTCTGTGCTTGCTTGCTATTTTTTTTTGGGGGGTGGGGGTGGGGTGGGGGTGGGGGTGGTCCTTGCTCGGTGCTGAAGCCTGAAGGGATTCCTTTCAGAACAATTGTTCTTTTTCAGTGTCCATAAGATCAAACCATGTTATTGGCCCCAAATTCAGTTGTACACAGTTCCGTCAAACAATGATTGCTTCATTTTTCTGTATAACTTTTCTTTGGTGGCAAAAATATATTTATGAATGCTTGAGATAAACTTGCTCCTAGATGTATCACTTTTGTAGCTTAGAATGAGCTTTTTTCAATTCATTTTAGGTAGAAAACACGTGAAATGTTTCAGAAAAAGGAAAGTGTTGCCTTCTGAAAAACGTTTTATTAAATAGGTTTTACCTGGTCTTTTTATCAACGTAGTGTAAATTATGTCTGATTTAAATCCCTTAGATAACAAGCTCACTCTGCAGTTGAAGAAGTGAAATATACCATTTTATTATAAGTCAATTTGTGATTTTTGTCAATTTTTCAAAACAAAAGGCCAAAATGTCCCGTATTCTATGAAATGTCACCTGTACTTAAGCCACGTACGTATACAATGAGTTAAGAGGAACCATCTGTAAGTGGTTGAAACTCAATTTGAAGACAAAATACAACAAACTGAAATGATGGGAAATGTTGTTCCTTGAAGTGGGGCCTAATGCCCTGTGTGGCTTAATGCCATACTTTTCCCTACTACTTCACAGCTAANNNCTGCCGGCTACCTGATCATCGCAGAGGTGGTCTACGAAGGATCAAGAAAAGAAGACGCCTGCATTTGTTTCTACTTCTGTCTGTCTGACAAAGTGCAGGTGTGTGTACGTGCAGTCTCGTTCCTTGCCTGTGTAGACTGAGAGTAGAGTTGCGTTTTTCTTAAAGTTACATTACGAAAGTAGTGATTTGACTACTTTCCAGTACGTTTGCTGGCAAGCACGAAGACAAACTCGAGGCAGGCATGCGCACGTGCGTATACATGTACGTACACAAAGGTGCGGATGAACACAAGTACACACAAAAATGTGTATAAACGCATTAATACGCATGCGACACACGCATGCATTCACGTAGTCATACTTTCATTCCCTTACACACAAACATAAAAGCAAAAGTATACATACACACTCACACCCATACACATACAGACACGCGCGCGCACCCCCCCCCCCCCCCCCCCCACACACACACACATACACATACACACGCATACACACACGCACACACACAAAAGTGAAAACGCGCATTCACATCACGCAAAAGTTCACAAACGCACAGCACACAAACACACATACATACACATACACA
>JAWQFJ010000657.1:87500-137500 GCA_034096865.1 Theodoxus fluviatilis
AGTCAGACAGTGGAGACAGAGACATTGCATGCAGACATTACAGATAGAGACAATGCAGTCAGACAGTGCAGACAGAGGCATTGCATGCAGACATTACAGATAGAGACAATGCAGACAGTCAGTGCAGACAGAGACATTGCATGCAGACATTACAGATAGAGACAATGCAGTCAGACAGTGCAGACATAGACATTGCATGCAGACATTACAGATAGAGACAATGCAGTCAGACAGTGGAGACAGAGACATTGCAGGCAGACATTACAGATAGAGACAATGCAGTCAAACAGTGGAGAGAGAGACATTGCAAGCAGACATTACAGATAGAGACAATGCAGTCAGACAGTGGAGACAGAGACATTGCAGGCAGACATTACAGATAGAGACAATGCAGTCAGACAGTGGAGACAGAGACATTGCAAGCAGACATTACAGATAGAGACAATGCAGTCAGACAGTGCAGACAGACAGTGGAGAAAGAGACATTGCATGCAGACATTACAGATAGAGACAATGCAGGCAGACAGTGGAGACAGAGACATTGCATGCAGACGTTACAGATAGAGACAATGCAGACAGTGGAGACACTGCATGCAGACATTACAGATAGAGACACTGCAGACAGTGGAGACAGAGACATTGCATGCAGACATTACATATAGAGACAATGCAGACAGTGGAGACAGAGACATTGCAAGCAGACATTACATATAGAGACAATGCAGACAGTGGAGACAGAGACATTGCATGCAGACATTACATATAGAGACAATGCAGACAGTGGAGACAGAGACATTGCATGCAGACATTACATATAGAGACAATGCAGACAGTGGAGACAGAGACACTACATGCAGACATTACAGATTGAGACAATGCAGACAGTGGAGACAGACATTGCATGCAGACATTACATATAGAGACAATGCAGACAGTGGAGACAGAGACATTGCATGCAGACATTACATATAGAGACAATGCAGACAGTGGAGACAGAGACACTACATGCAGACGTTACATATAGAGACACTGCAGTCAGACAGTGGAGACAGAGACACTGCATGCAGACGTTACAGAGAGAGTGCAGACAAAGACAGTCCAGACTGGACCTGGATTGTGTGACCCAGAGATGTATACCATGAATGCCGTCCATCCTTTGCCAGAGCCCTTGGTAGGAGTGGAGGTTGCAGTGGGTGCATCGGGGGCTAGCTGCTCTGCAGTCATCGTTGTGATGGTGCTGCTAGTCCTCTGTAAGCACCCCCACCTACCCCCTCCTTCCTCCCCTGCATTCTCCTCTTTCCCATTTGTTCTGTCTGTAGCTGGTATGCCTTCCTAAACGCTATCTCCACCTGCATTTATTTCCCAACAATACCCGATTTGATATTTTCTTTTGGTCTTCCTTCTGTCACCCCTCATTCCATCCCAACCTGCTTCTTTTCCAGTGCCCCATGATTTTTTTAAATATTTCTTTACTTTTATTCAACTCTGTCCCAAGTCTTTTACATAATACTCAGTCTTTTGAAACCATTGCTGCTGCCTGTGCTACCATTTATTCTCTATGAGACTCCTTGCGGAAGTTATCCAAGCTTCAAATGCGTACTACTGTAACCTGCATTTGATAGTGAGTATGTAAACATTTTCGGGAGTTGTGAGATTCTTCGCTGTTTTGACCATTGCCATGGCTGAATGGAAAGACAATATATAGAAACAGTAAACAGGGTCGTGTGGTGCTTTATTGATATCCCCAAATCACCTATCATCAGATGTAAATTTGCAATAATCTGTAATTGCAGATGGCGAAGGAGATAAATCAAGAAAGGAAAATAATTCTTTACAGAATTTTGCATTGAAAGCAAGCACAGAAACAAGCAAACAAACTAACCCACAGAAAACTGCCATCTGAAAACCACTCTATGCTCGACTTTTCCCAATCCTTCGAATATTTGCCACTGAGAAAGAGGCTCGTTGATATACGACCACATAATGATTAAGTAAGCAACATATGATACACATCCGTAAGCTTTACATATTTCTGTACACTTCCCATTGAATTTATAAAGCAAACTTCTGTACCAAACGTGTTGTGGAAGTTGTTTTTTCCATGACCCCATAATATAAACTCCCTAGCCCTATATTAGGGACACAACATGAGTATGCCACAATCTTTCAGCGACTAATATGACCCAGGGTTGTTAGTCATAGACAATCGGACCTGAAGTCAGTTAGAGACTTGTCACACTGGTTCAATAGTGGTGCAGTACCGAGATCATGCTTGAACATGGCAGTCGTCTAGATCATTCTGTATTTAAAAAATCCACACTCTTTGGGCTTGCTGAAGAAGAAGAAGAAGGAAGAGGAGGAGATAGAAAAGGAGGAGAAGGAGATAAAGGAGGATATAGAGGAGAAGAAGATAGAAGAGGAGGAGGAGGGGGGTGAGGGGGGAGGGGGGGAGGGGGGGAGGAGGAGGAGGAGAAGTGGGGGGGGGGGAGAGGAGGGGGGGGGAGGAGGAGGGGGAAAGAGGAGGAGAGGGGGGGGAGGAGGGGGGGGGGGGAGAGGAGAAAGGAGGAAAGAGGAGGAGGAGGACGACGACGACGACGAGGAGGAGGAGGAGGACGAGGACGACGACGAGGAGGTCGAGGACGAGGAGGGGGAAGACGAGGAGGGGACGAGGAGGAGGAGGACGAGGAGGAGGAGAAGGAGGATCGTACTTTTAGAATCTTCTAGCATCCATAAAACAGAAAGGAGAAAGGAGCAGCTGCTTCTTTACTATCCCTCTCGCTATTTTGTATCCCTGCTTACTAAATGGAATTGGCTTTATTGAAACGTAGGCAACTTTAGCAGAGTTAGGAGCAATAAAATTTTTCCTGCATGAAGTGCATTCCTTTCAAACTCAGAAGAGAATGCTTTCGCTGTCCTTGCACTGTATTTCGGGGTAAACTTTGAATTTCTTGCCTGTCAGTATACCATTGAATATTTCCTCAGGGAGGAGAAAAAAGACCCAGTCGAGGCGCAGATGCCGTTCTCACATATCTCCTTGTCTGCCTATGAACAACAGAGGTAGGTTGTCACTTCCTCGTGTCGCTACCCTGAATGCAGTCAGCTTGGGGTCGGAGACGTTACCTTTAGTATGACGACGACTACAACGATGATGACGACGACGACGACGACGATGATGATGATGATGATGATGATGATTATGGCTTTTTGATGTGTTGGGGAAGGCAGCGGTAGCGATGACGGTGATGGGGATGGTTGCAGTGGTGGAGATGTTTGTGATTGAGATGGTGATGAAGTGGTCTCTCCTTAACGTGACCTGCAGTATAGAGAAGGACGGGATTCTGTAGCATACGACTAAAAGCTACCCCCATTTATACTTGCTCAGTTCATGTAGAGGCGTAAACTTCTTAACTTAGGAAGACCCCCAGCCTCTTGCGTAATTGGCCCAAAGTCCCATCATGGCGTATTCCTCGCAGGTGGCGCTAAGGTGGCATTCGTTACAAAAAATAGAGAGGGCTCAAAAACACGAAATTGTTCGGGACCGATGTCAGATGTTCAAACGATCATGAACTTAATTGTGCGAATGATGATATATTTATTTGATAGCAGCATAAATTTGAGGACCGAAATAGTTCAGGAAGTAAGTTTTTTTCAGCTCGTCGAAAAAGTTTCTAAACCTTGTGTGTGGCTAACGCGGTGGGTTTTTTCAGTTCCTACACGAACTTTTCGTCTGCTTGCAGTTCTAAGTTCGCAGAAGTCGGTGTTTATCATCTACTGGCCCGACCACGACCTCCACCGCCAGGCCACATATCACCTAGCAACCATGATCCGCACACTTGATCTCGACGTCGCCATCGACAAGGATAGCACGGAAGAAATTCGCAGGCAAAAATCTTCGTGGATTTGGGACAAGCTCAACTCCAGCAGCATCATCATCGTCGCCTCCAGCGGTCTCGTCAGAGCCTGCAGGGCCCATAAGCAAAGGCGAGGGAACTTTGCCAACCAAACTGACGACATCTTCGCCGATATAGCGCCCTCTGCCCTTGAGCTTCTGGCCTACAGGAGCTTCAACAACCCATCCTCGCAGCAAGTGTTCCTCGTCTCCTTCGACAACGACTCCAGCTGCTCGTATGATCTCAGGAATCTGCTGTACAGCGTTTCCAACATTCGTGCGTTATCCCTGGCGGCAAGGCCGAAAGACAAGGCAGGCTGTACAGAAGTGCTGGGAAATATGTTGGGGTTTTTCTGCAAGCTGACTGGTTGCAAGGTCAAAACGAATTCAGGCGCTCAGTCGGACAGCGCCAACCTCGACCGTCGTGCGCCCTTCCTGGCAGCAAGGTCGAACAACCAGCCACTTTGTACAGAGGAGGTGCACGGGGTTCTATACGAGTTCTTCACCCAGCTGACTAGTTGCAAGGAAAAAGCCAAGTCAGCCGCTCTGTCGGACAGTGCCATGCTCTTTGAGGAAGCCAGGCTGCAGATGCAACACGTGCGTGAAGGCACCGTGCCCATGCAGTCTGCCTCACAGGTATAGTTAGTTATTGACTGACCCCATTAAATTCTGTCCAAGGAAATAACTGATAACCTTTATGGTATTCTTTTATGTGGGCATTTCACGTTTACAGTCATTTGAACAGTGCCATCTTGGCCTGTTGCCTGCTCCCAGTCAGTGAGAATCTTTTCGCTCCTCCTAATGGTTAAGTTTTACATTCATAATTTGTACACAGATCCTGAAACGATTTGTAAACAAAACATGCTTATCGAGGGGAGTGTCCCGACGCCATATAGCTGGCAAACGTGATGAATAACGAAATGTGTCGGCGACTGGCGTCACAGCTACGTTCTTCAATTAGCAGTGCCTGTCTCAGTGTCTTTGACTGCTTCAAATTCCTCGCCATTTGCGGACGGCAATAGTGAGTCTATCACTAATCTGTCATCGCCACCTTATCATGCACCAACTGCGCGGATTTTTCATTCCCGCCACGTCAGGCAAACGAAACTGTCTATTCAGTCCAAAAAACCCAGAACGTTGTCAGACTCCATTACAGCTTTACGTCATACATAGATCACACTTGGTTCAGAATATACTTTGCGACAATAATTATCAACTTGTAATCGACTTCCTGTCACAACAAGCGACGGGGAATTTGAACTCGCTTCGTGCACAAATCATTACTGTAAACGATATCCATCATCAGCATTCTCGATGATTTGTAGTTGTAATCAAACGTTCTTCATGCCTTGATGCCATCATCAACTGATCTTTATTCCTCAAAAAGTACGGACACCTACTTCTTCTGCTGTTACCGTTGACCAGAGATGACTGCATTTCCGTGCTTGTCCTACAAACATGGAGGCTGCTACTATTTTTAGCTTGACCTTTGGTAAACCCGTCTCCGGCCATTGGAAATGTTTGATCTCATGCACTTACTTAGTACCCCACTGATATCACCTCCCTAAACATGTCACTTTTTCAGTGGGCCACCATAGTCTCATCCTCTGTCGCCCATTGAAAAATAATATTGATCTCATATTGAATTTGGTTTTCTTATTGATATATTATTTGCGTATTCGTCATTGAGGAACACGCATGAATGCCAATGTAAGTATTTTTGCCACGTTGTGTTCACTACATCTGCAGGATTTGGCATACTTATATGTCCACTTCTATGGCAGGTATAACTACCCGTACGTAATGTGTTATTGATCACTTGCTAGTCATGCTGACCCAAATAATGCTGTCTCCCACTGTATACCACTATGTGTTCACGAGGGAAACCTCCAAGTCAAAACATGTTTTTACAAGAATATTTATTTGTATACGTTTTTTCTATACTTGTGCTTAGACGTTTCGGTCGTCATTACCTATTTAGACCAAAGAACAGGGTGTGCTTCATTACTTTGTGCATATAAGCAACTTTAACTTTAAGATAACTGACAAAAGCACCACCATTGTATATTTGGAGTGATTCTGCAGGAATGAAGTTAACGGGAGGGATTGCCTTCATTCGCATGGATACCACCTAGTAACGCTGAAATGGTCGTTGTCACCAACATTTCAAATCTCGGCATTTCTCGCGAGAATGGACATTTATAAACGTCGTTTAGCTTAAGATTACACCCGAATCATGCGGACCGTTAAGGTGCATGGAGTACAGTATCGCCGAGCAATACGTTTGTCACAAAACACAGATACATTAACGCGGCCGGATCTTAGCATAACTCCCCGGGCGTGCGAGTCACGTGACTGGAAGGCCGAGATTTCAAAACTCGGATTACACCCGAATCATGCGGACCGTTAAGGTGCATGGAGTACAGTATCGCCGAGCAAGACGTTTGTCACAAAACACAGATACATTAACGCGGCCGGATCTTAGCATAACTCCCCGGGCGTGCGAGTCACGTGACTGGAAGGCCGAGATTTCAAAACTCGGGGGCCTGTTCAAGAGGCCTACTGGTACGTACCGGTAGCCTCTTGAATGACTTGGTACGGCTACCGGTACGTACCGCGCCGGAGAGCCGTTGCGCCTGTATAGCCAAAATGGCTGCCTTCAGGGAAAGGAAGAAAGTCATCATCACAAATATGCGCTGTGGCACGCATTTCGACCTGTGATTATTACCCAGCCTATGCGAGACGTTACAAGAAGTTAGGCTGATATTGTTCTTTTCTTTTTTAAAAGAATAACTGCTCTGAAATAATTACCGGGCAAGATGTTAGCAAACATTTCCATGGCAGATAGCGAAACAATTTTAAGGGAAGCAACTCTTATATCTTACATTAGCCCTTTGTTTGTTGTGTAATCTCCCTTGAAGTGAACATCGAAATATTCTTGCTTACAACAAGTTAGCACTGTCATTTTGACATAAATTTCTATTCGAGCGATGCCAAGCATTCATGCACAGCTACAGCTTAACGTATTTCATCAGTTCCACAGGGAACGAGCAGTCTGCAGCTGCTGGTTTACTCATTTGGTTGAGAAGCGCAATCCGCGGCGATGAGAAGGCATCGCGGAAGCCATCTTGCCTACCGTTCCGTCATAACGAGTCGTTCAAGAGTGCACATTGGTCGGTAGGCTACCGGTAGGCTACCGGTAGGTCGTCTTGAACACACGGCTGGTACAGTGTCGCCGAATGTTGGTGGCAACGACTCTTTCAGCCCTAGTAACACACAAACTGCTTGGGACCGCACCACAAACTTAGTGGAAGCAGGCCTGCGCCCCCAAAGCTTCATGGTCATGTATTCCAGCTCAGAAAATGGAATTGTGAGGCAGTTGATGGATGTCTTTTAAAGAAATTAGGACAATGCAGGAGTGCAGAACGGATTTGTATGTTTGTTGCACAGCACAATTTTGGTTAACAATGCTCTTGGATATCTCCCCCCCACCCACCCCTACCCCACAAAAAATCTTATAATTAAAAATATTAATAATCAAATGAGTGATGACTAGTCCTAAACAAGTTCAATGCACTCTAATTGTAGAATGTAGACCTCGTTGAGTACCGGACTACGAATGAGTAATGGATCTTTACGGCCTAGCAGCCTCTGTAGGCTATGTAAGGCCATTGATCAGAACTTAATAGAAGTAGTTAGAGTAGGACAGTAGGAGCAAGTCGAGTCATAATTTCCCTATTCATTTGCCTTTTAAGAATCGTGAAGTAAGATGCGGTGGGTTAATTCCCACTCCCCAAACCCACAGAGGGATTGAGTGTCAGATGCATTTAAAGTTAAAGCACCATGGCATAACCTGCCTGCCTGACAGATGATATGGCATTTTATTCTGGGAATGTGTTCTGGGGGAATATAAGCTTTTATTTACAACTTGTGGAAAATCACAGCTCTGCTTTCCTTTTCAGTCCTTTTCAAAATGTTTGTGCACTAAGACTTTAGCAGACATCAACAGCACTCCTTTGCGACAGACTGTAAGCATATTGTTAATATTCACGTCTTTTCTTCGATTTCCGACGCGATTTTGTGTTTTCCCTGATGACACAATTCATTGTTTGCATTTAACATATGTGTGTGCATGCTTTGTGGTGAATGTAGACTTTGTTTTTTTCGTGTTGTTTGCAAGTATTGTGTGCAACTTCTGGTTGTAGATACAAAAGCTGTCAGTTTCTGAGTATCATATCCATTGAAAAGTGATCTCTTGCTTTAAGGCTTATTTGTGTTGCTTTCTTGTTCTAGTTTTTTAATGGACACTCGCAATCTGCACAGTGCTCGAGTTGATCTTATTGGTGGGATAAATAGGTGTTCTGAAAGAAAGCAGGCTGCAGTAGGAGACACATTGGAACAGCATTTATTGAAAATGAGCTTTTCTTGTTTGATTAACACAACACTCTTCAGTCTTGGACGTGCTTGGCTTATGTCACTTGGAATTGGATGGTGTCAAAAGCAGGCTGTGGTGTAGCTCTCTCTCCCTCTGTGTGTGTGTGTGTGTGTGTGCGTGTGTGCATGTGTGTTTGAAGGACAGAGAAAGACAGACAGAGACAGACAGACAGACAGAAAAAGGGTGTCTCTATCTAAAACATCAGCCAAGTGTCACCTTAGGGCATTTTCATTCAATGAAGTTATTTTCACCGTGCATGCTCTAGCAGCATGGCAGAGGTAGCAGCCCGATGGTGCAAGGTCAAGGCCAGGAATTTTCCTAAATGAGGTCGACTTTGGATATAGATGGTTGAGCTGTCTTACAATATGCTAATGCTGGACAGCAGTCTCCAGAACCTCCAGGAGAGCTATTTGCATGATAGCAATACATACCACACCTCTAAGCACATTCACAAGTATAGAGAGGGGCCTTTGAAGGAATGAAATGCGAGGGCAGTGAAATCATGTTGAATTGTGATCAACTCATGATACTGCTGCCATCCAGAATGGGACTGAAATGTTCAGCTGAGAATGAACACATTTCTGGGAGGCAACCATGTTTATCTTGTTACTGTTATTCATTATTTATGAAAGATTACACACTGAACAGTTTGTTCATCTTCCCATGACACGCAAGCTTACCTTTACTGCTCTGGGGTCAATTATACAAGACTTCTGAAGTGACTGCCTGATAATTGATTAGAATCTTCAGTCATGTATTATAAGTATTGTATTCTTGCTTGTTGCAACACACTGGTTTTAGTTTGTGTGTAAGTATTAATCCATGCATAAATACCAGTCTTTTGAACTGTGCTTGAATTCAGCATGTCTGCTGCTCTTCAGTGCTATACACAGGAAGCGGGGCATCCATTAGGGGGCATCTCAGAACTTTTCAGCTCCCACAGGAAGAGGGGCATCCATTAGGGGGCATATCAGAACTTTTCAGCTCCAGATGAGGAAGGTCTTAAGCCCTGGATGAAAACTGGAGAGTGAACAGTTCTCATTGTGTCTGGGAGAGAGCTCCATCTCTTGGGGCTGTTGTTTAGGAAGCCCTTTCCCCATTTCCATTAGGGGGCATCTCAGAACACTGGGCAGATCCAAGACGGCAGGCTGGCCTGTCTAGGGCCATCAAGTCACAGTGAGAAGATAGCATTTTCTCCATAGGCACTAGTACACAAGTGTGCAGATTTTGAAAACGATAACAGGACAATGGATGGATGGATGGATGAAGTGTGTTTTACGGCCTATCAGCCTTTGTAGGCTATGTAGGCCATTAAGCACAAAAATCACTAGAATCCAGTAAATGTAAATAAAGTCACGATGTCCCTATTTATTCGATTCTTACAATTCGAGTAAGGAGACACTGTGGGTCAATTCTTACCCCAAACCCACAGGGGGTACAACAGGACAAGAAGATAACAAAAACCTGCATCAGCCCGATTTAAAAGCAAGGGTCAGTGCATCTTGTTCACAATACTTACATTAGTTTGAAGCCATCCAAACACTTCTTCCTTCTCAAGAATGATAAAAAGAACCATCATTACTGTGAATGGTGGTTTGTTTTTGTGTATTTTGGTCTTGCATGTATATTTTCAAGTTGCTTTTTTATTTTCACCTCAGTTTTTCCTGCTCTTCTTCTCAGCTGCCAGAGGTTTAAGCATTTGTAAATCATTAGTCATGTTCTAACTAACTCTAATATATATATATATATATATATATATAATACTTTAAAGCTGCCATTAATATTTTGATTTGTAGTGGTTATCTATGTCGAATAAAAGCTTCTCAAAATGTAAAGTGGTTTTTTTTCCTTTTCAAATACTTCCCAAATCATGTCTTCTCCAGTTCTCAAGCTGTAAGGTGATGGTGGTGGCTTGAACATTAGGCTTGTTCAGGAGGCGCAGCGATTCAAAGCGCTGCTCAGCGCTGCATGTGATTCACTCCTGAACGGCAATTTTGGGGCGTGATTCACTCAGCGCTGAGAATCACCGATCCGAGATGATGCAGACGATTTTGCATCATTTCAAAATGGCGTCTTCGATCCCGCACTGGCCGTTGATGCGTAAAATAACCCTCAGAAACATAATTTTGGGACTGGAACGGGCTTTATTTGCCCCAAGCGCCCTGTATGCGCGAGTAATGGCAAGTAAGGATGACACAGTAGTGGACTTTATTCATGCAGAATACATTTAAACGTGCATAAACGATGTCTGTGGCAAAGAAAACACTTTCTTAGCGTCAACACAACATGGATGGGGTGCAGAAGATTTACCTCCCCTTTAACAAGTGAAGCGCTGCACAAAATCTGAGGCGTTCAGGAGTGGCAAAGAGCGCTCAATTGCCAACATGAAGCGCTCATGCAGCGCTAAGTACTCGTGAACAAGCCTTTTGATTTCAGCCTACATAAACGCTCCTCCATAGGATACCCATCATTTGCTTCTCTTCCCTTTAAATGTTACAGGGCCAACATTTTGACTTAACTTCCCATTCAGCATTTCTCTGGCTCCCAAATATGCATCTGTTCTGTCACTCCAGCTGGAAATTTTAACACTTTGTAAAAGGAAAAGTTCAGCTAATTATGGCCGTGTGACACTTCCTCAGTCAACAAACCCTATACAAGCATTGTGTCATCTACATCCCTTTCTCTCTCAATCAATACAACAAAATCTGACAACAAAGGAATCCAAGCCACAAAGGGAGGGGTCACATCCTTTATTTGTGCCTTGTCAGTTTAGGACCTGGGCCGCTCCTTCTTGCCCTTGAACAGAGCCCAGAGGGACACGTTGGCAACCTTCACAATCTTGAAACGAACGCCGGGAATATCTCCGACGGCGTGACCTTTCCGTCCAAATCCAGCCACCAGGACTTCATCGTTCTCCTGCAATAAGGGCAAGGCAGGGAGGTTACTATTCAGCAATTTATGCAAGAAAGTGGAACACGGTGGAAACCATGGCAGTAACAGTTGAATGAACCCACACCTATGTGTACTCTTTTTCATTTTCTGAACAAATGCCACAAAATGCTTTTTTTTAAAGGACCAACAAGGGTACATATCGCAATCCATCAAAGGATGGATGGAAATAGAGTGCCAAGAACGAATTGCCATACAAGAAATTTTGGAAATGATCTACTTCCTATACAAGGACTGCGAAATGTTGCAGACTAATACATGTACTATTTGTCATTCGTGCCCTTTCCTACATTCAAGAGCTGCATCATAAGACCCAGTTTTACACTATACAGATCATCATTACATCAATAGACCCCTATGTGTTATTTAAGGCAAGACACTACTAGGAAGCATGAAATTTTTAAATATGTTTATTGAAATTTTTTTGTTTCATTGACATGAAAGAACTCATAACAGTAAATCAAAACATCAAAGTTTGACAGTAATTAGAATTATGGGTAATCCAAAATGGCCACCTAACATGCAAAAATATGCAAATTTCTGTATCTTTTCAAATTTCTATAACTTCTTAACTACTTGATATTTCTTGAAAATTCTTTTTGCATTAAAATTGTACACTCTTTATCTTTAAAGGTACAGAAGATTATGTTTGTAATGCAAAAAGTATTTTAAAAATGTACTTATTGCTTCCACATTAATATCCGAATTGCAGATAAAGTAGGTTCAACATCAAAGAAAAACAAGAAGGGCAAAGCCCATACGACTCACATGCTTGACCTTGACATTCAGTGACCTTCAAGGTCAAGGTCAAACAACTAAACCTAGCAATGACATCATACACTAAGAAATGATTTACACATTTTTCCTACCAAAAATACACGTGACCTTGACCCAAGGTCAAGGTCATCCAAGGTCATGCAACACAAAGCTCTTAATTTAAGACATAGGAAGCACAATGGTGCTTATTGGCACTTTCTACCATGAGATATGGTCAATTTTAGTGGTTCACTACCACATTTTGGTCACATTTCATAAGGGTCAAAGTGACCTTGACCTTGATGATATGTGACCAAATGTGTCTCATGATAAAAGTATAACATGTGTACTACAATGTTATGAAGTTTGGAAGAGTTATCTTCCATAGTTCAGGGTCAAGGTCACTTCAAAATATGTATACAATCCAACTTTGAAGAGCTCCTGTGACCTTGACCTTGAAGCAAGGTCAACCAAACTGGTATCAAAAGATAGGGCTTGCTTTGACCTATATACCACTTGTAGCTAAGGTCGCCATTCTCAATAACGTGGGAGAAAATTGGGAAAATGTGAAAATGTGAAGCAAGGTCAAGTCACTATGTATGTTTTTTGAGGCCTTGTCATCATACACCATCATGCCACATTTGGTGTTGATAGACTTAATAGTCTCCGAGAAAAATCCAACGTTTAAGTTTTTTACGCCCGGACGGACGGACGGCACGGCTGAGTACATAGACTCACTTTTGCTTCGCATGTGAGTCAAAAATCATATCTGGCCAAATAATCAGTTCACAGCAAAAAGTGTCTGTATGTTCATAAATTATTATACATGTAACATACCTGCAAAATTACAAGTCATCATCATCATCCTGTGATGAGTTTTAGTAATTAATTGATTTGAACTCTATGAAAAAAACACATTTTGAGAAAATGGCAAAAACAACTTTTAGTCATGCATAAGTCCTACTAAAACTATCCATCATGGCTAAAACCTGTTTCATTTATTCATACATTCATCCAGCAGGACTACACATGCTAAAAAATGAAACTGAACTTACAGTTTCCAGTTTTTAGTGTTTTGTGCAGTGAGTCAGTCCCCAGTACAAAAAAATGCAGGGATGGAAAAGTTCATGCTCAAGAGGAAAGGATCAGCCCTACTACTACACAGGAAATGCCAAGGTCAATAAAGGCAACTTCAGAGAGACACATGCTGTGAATGAGTCAACAGACCATTGCACCCTCCATTGGAATAATCGTAAGACAAGAAGATAAAAATCGTAAGATTTTTGGAAAAATCGTAAGATTTAAACGACTCGCCCGTGAACGGCGCAATTAGCGGATCATCACTCATCAGCTGTTTGCATCCAACCCTCACTGTCATCCTCTCCCACCTCTCGATCACTCGCAGCTTGAGAGGTCGGCATTCTTGAGCTAATTACAGCTTGCCTGATCACTTCATCTAAAGTTTCCTCATCATCTTCATCTTCGGCAGCTGAAGGATTAAAATCCTCAAACAGATTTCGCGATCGCGACATGTTGCCTCGAGCGTCCACTTCCACCCTCTGGATAGCCCATAATTTCTACTATACCGCACATAAAATCGCCCTGATTTTTGATTGGCCAAGCTGAAGACTGTAGAGAAACCTCTTCTGCATGAACTGGAGTCAGTAAACGTAGAGTTATATGATAGGCTTGTACTTTGGAGAGAGTCAGAACGCACGTGGTGTCTGAAGGCGATCGCGGCAATTGCCGAAACTGGCCGAAATTGTACAGAAAAAAGTAATGCCGGTCCGTAGAGTGAAAAATCAGAAGATTTTTCATGCCAGGCGAAAATCGTAAAAATTACGATTTTATCGTTTCATGCCAGGCGAAAATCGTAAAAATTACGATTTTATCGTACAAGTGCACAGGTCTGAGTCAACAACAAGTCAGTTTGCCATTCCAGCACCATAGGTTTCTCCTTCTTCTTCCTCCTGAAGCCTCCTCTTCTGATGCCTTGAGTTGAAGGCATGAAGCCACATAGTGTAGGCGCTGTTGCTATGCCTGAACAGAGGCTGCCACGTTAGCTTTCTTCATTCTTCTGGCATCACAGGCTCCACATTTCAAGCAAAGTTTGCTGGCTAAGCCATTGTTTTCATTGTATAGTATGCTGAAGGTGAGACCAGACCGAAAACAGTTCGGGCAAAGAACATCGTTCATTAGTTCACTCAGCTGATCTAAGTGCACGTTGACCCACTTATGATCGGTTTCAATCGGCTGCTTCGCTTCTGCCTGCATCATCTGTATCTTCCTCCTTGATGCCGATGTGTTTGAAGTTTCTTCTGGAATCGAGGCAGTTGAGATGGAGGGACGAGGAGGCAGCGATCGCGATGGCACTGTCAACGCAGGCGTTGACGAAGTAGAACTAGACTTTCGACCTTGACCGCGAAGTATTTTCGAGGTGCGTGCAGCCGAAAGCTGCTCTCTTCGCCCACTATTTTTCGGTCGCGGCATAATGTTGAGTTTATTCACTCATGAGCATTCTCTGATTGTTTGATTGAAGTCGAATTTATTCGATTTGGTGCAAAACATAAACTGAGAGAATTAGCGTTGAAGTGGCAGCCATGTTTATGATGCATTGTGGGCCAGGGAATCCTTGCTTTGGAGTCTCTGATTGGTTGAAACAAGTGGAATTCCCTCTCTAAGCTCAATGATTGGCTAGTGAGTTTCCAAACAACCCTGTGTACGCTGTTTGAAATCATCAACTAAAAATAGACCACTATAGTTGGCGGAGTGATTTCCCTTGCTGTGCTCGATCGAAAAGACGAGCTTTCCAACGGTACCAGGCGTGAACCTCTTCGTAGAATAGATCGAAAGTTACAATTTTTCCAAAAGTCATAAAATACGATGCATCAATGACGTTTTTAACGTTTTTTACGAGGAGTGATGTTTTTAAAAGCCATTTTATTCAACTAATTATCGAATGACAGGTCGAAAAAAACACGTGGGGGCATTTGCAAGTGTTTGAACTACTCAAAACTGATGTTATCTCAAAAACGTCCAGATATGAAATTTTCCCAACTTTTCGACCCGTGTCTTGCCTTAAAGCATATTTCACCCATATCAGTGTGACATACCCACTGAAAAGGTGTGCCAATGGTTCAGGGTGAGCAGTTTGCTGTAGCATGGTCTCAGATCTGGGATGTCATTGAGTGACATCCAGAATTTATACCATGCATTTTTCAAGGAATCTTCACCTTGCCATGTCTTCACAGTGTATAATCATCATTACTGAAGGTGACATGCTTAGAAACAAATACCCTCCAACACTTACACTCATATCCAAAATCTGAAGTATGTGTGCCTACAAATGGCCCAGGTCTTTTTGCTCCATAAAATGCATGGCAAATATACGAATCTAACCCAGTCACTGTCTACCAGCTAATGTATCTGAGGAAACAGCAGTCTTAACATGAATGGAGTCAGCATTATACAGAAGTATTGAGGGTTGGCTGTGCAGTATATTTTTCACCCTACTTCACGAAAAATATACCATATTTTTATGCATCATCAATGCATTGTCAACCCTTCACCTATCCAGATAGGCAATATGATGTATAACTGCAAACTCAGACAGTAAATCCAGTCAGAAACAGTGGCCTATCTTGATAATGACCCCTCTTCCTCTTTACGACACTTTAAATGGTGACTAGTAGGGAAATTACACTCGAACAATGGAAAAGATTGTCAATAGGCTTTTAATACTTAGAAGATACTTAGAAGATATGAAGGCTTTTCTTTATAACTGCTGTCACTTCTGCTTCCAATTCCAGTTCATTCAAAAAACCTTAGAACCTTGACACAACCAACATCCTTGTCATGCCATTGACACCTGCTCTAATTCCCATCAAGAAAGCTCACCGTCAAAAAAAATGTTCAGGCTATTTCAGCCAATGACACAATGATTATCAATCTGTGTCACTAAATATCCAAAATATATATGTGGCAGGGCTACAGGAATGTGCTCATGTCAGCAGTGTGCATGTTGCTATCAAAGGCAAGTCAGTATTGGCAGCTCATGTACAACATCTGATACATTCTGCCCTATGTCCCCATCAGATTAAAATGCACATCCTCAAAGGGAATCAATGATTCTTTACTCTTCTTTGAAACAAGCCAGGATAGTTCCAACCAAAAATTAATTTTCATTTGATTACGATATCTTACTTTCCTCCCTGCAAAGCAAGAAATGCATCATTTTAAAAGTGACAGCACTAAAGAATTGTCAGCAACCCATAACTTGGAGCAATCTTCAACATAAAATATTATATAAATACCTACTGCAATCAAGCTGGCATTGGGGTGATGACAACTAAACTTTTCCATTCTTACTTTTCCTCTTACATCTCAAATACCTTTTAACTTAATCCTCTAGTTTACTCATTCAATTAACTGTGATCAATTTACATCTATTCACATGTACAAGTGCATATTTCACCCATATCAGTGCGACATACCTACTGAAAAAGTATGCCAATGGTTCAGGGTGAATAGTTTGCTTTGGCATGGTGTCTGATCCAGTCTGTAATGGGAGCTACATCCAGAAATTCCCCATGCGCTTTTCAAGTCACCCAAACCAGCTGTGGTTTGGATACCACTTGTATATCACTCCAATAAAAACAACAAAGCCTCATCATCTGAGTTTTCATTAAAATGGTCAATAAGCCCAAATTCACCTCACTGTAACAATGTCATCACCTTCATGGACACTTAGCTATTTAAGCTAAATGGTTTTTAATATTCTAAACAGGATAAGATTTTTGTTAGGGAGAAAACACACACACACACACACACACACACAGAGAAAACCTAGTTGCTAAGGTATCATGGCTGGCTGGCTGGCTGGATAGTGTTTTAGGGCCTATCAACCTTTGAAGGCTATGTAAGGCCATTAAGAACGAAAATCACTAGAACAGTTTAGAGGAAACGCAAAGCAAGCCAAGGTGCCCCTAGTTATTCGCCTCTTACGAATCGCGTAGGGAGACGTGGTGGGTCAATTCTTACCCTGAACCTACAGGGGGAAAGGTATCATGGCAAAACACATACATGCACAAACACACACACACACGCAGGTCAGGTAGGCATTATTATTTTTATTGTCATAAACAGGAGGCCAGTTTAAGACTGCACACATTTGTGTGTGTATGTATGTGTGTTATACAAGATGTCATGTATACCGTAAATTCATCTGAACATAAATAACAATTTCCCTTTCCCTGAAAAAGCTTTTATACTTTGTGCTCAAAAAGAAGATGGGACAGCATGCAATTTGTTGTTTCCTTGATTTTTTAAACTTTTTTTTTCATGATTAAAGAACAATTTTCTGGTTGGCAGAAACAAATTGGGTCAGTCGTGTTACCTTTACTGCAAGTATTTTTTGCTTTAGCCTAACATCTACCAGCAGCACATGTTCAAACAGATATTGTAATGCAGCAACACAGAAATCCATATCTACCAGCCTTTTAGTGGAAGCCAACACATGGGAATCTGGAACTTGTCATGGATAACACCATGGAAATTACAATTCCCTTGACAGAAGAAAGTAATTCAGAGTTTGTACTTTTGACTGCTGTAACCATAACCTACAGTCCACCATCTATGGCAAGCGCACCAAACAAACTGTTGCACAGCTGTCATACAACAAAAAAGAAACCATTGAAAGCCATTAGATAACCCACTGCTGAGCACATCTCCATAAATAGTCATCTTCCTTAACTTCCCACTCCTCCTAAGAACTTGATGATGATGCATCAGTATGCAACCAACAGCACTTGAGAATATTCTACTACTTTCAACACACTTAAAGTTTCCTTACCTCAATGAAGTTCAGGCAACCGTCATTGGGGACAAAAGCAGTGATCTTCTTTCCATTCTTGATGAGCTGCACACGCACACACTTGCGAATGGCAGAGTTGGGCTGCTTGGCCTCAACACCACTGCAAGTACAGGAAATACAGTAACATGGAGCATGCAATATACCTCTTAGATATGTTCAGCAGCGGTACTGCGAAAGATGTAGCCAAGCTTATCAACCAGCTATCTTGAAGCACTTCATTCACTTCGATTCAGGGAGCAACATCCCAGGAAAACATGGAACAGTACAAAGAACCCTGTTTTAGAAGTAACACTCATGATGAATGTCAGCTGTTTGGCAGTCTAAGGGCTTTATAGTTTTGAACTTCATGGAAATATATATTCATTCTGACCATACATTAAAAAATGAACAATCGCCAACATCTTTGATGACTCTAGTCAGAACATCACAAAAACTAGTTTTATGTAATATCTCACATAGTTTTCTAAAAGCTCACAATTAACAAAGCATTACATTGGCAGTTTTCATTTTCCAACTCTGAAAATATATTCTTAACATTCCTAAAACAAATGATGAAGTGAGTACCATCATGAAAGAATGAATGAATTTTTACAGCCTGTCAGCTTTTGTAAGCTGTGTATGGCCACTGAACACACAATTCAGCAGAACTGTTCAAAATAACAGGACCTCACGTCTCACAAATTATGCATGGAGACATGATGAGTCTAATTTAAGTTTGACTGCCCACCAGCCCATGAAGGCTATGCAAGACCATCGATCACAAACAACTACTAGAGTGGGATTAAGAAAGAGCATGTCATCTCAATTTCCCCTACTAATCGCCTCTATAAAAACACATAAGGAGACACAGTGGGTTAATTCTTAACCACAACCCACAAGGGTTGTGAAGTGAGGAAATCACATTACTGTTTACAGATGGTAACAAACAAAAACAAGAAGGGCAAAGCCCATCGACTCACATGCTTGACCTTGACCTTTGCATGACCTCGACCTTCGTGTGACCATCAAGGTCAAACAACTACACCTAGCAATGACATCATACACTAAGAACTGCTTTACACATTTTTCCTACCAAATACATGTGGCGTTGACCCAAGGTCAAGGTCATCCAAGGTCATGCAACACAAAGCTGTTAATTCAAGACATAGGAAGCACAATGGTGCTTATTGGCACTTTCTACTGTGAGATATGGTCACTTTTAGTGGTTCACTACCACATTTTGGTCACATTTCATAAGGGTCAAAGTGACCTTGACCTTGATGATATGTGACCAAATGTGTCTCATGATGAAAGTATAACATGTGCCCCACATAATTATTAAGTTTGAAACAGTTATCTTCCATAGTTCAGGGTCAAGGTCACTTCAAAATATGTATTCAATCCAACTTTGAAGAGCTCTTGTGACCTTGACCTTGAAGCAAGGTCAACCAAACTGGTATCAAAAGATAGGGCTTACTTTGCCCTATATACCATATATAGGTGAGGTATCCAATCTCAAAAACTTCAGAGAAAATTGAGAAAATGTGAAAAATGGCTGTTTTTAGACAACATTTATGGCCCCTGCGACCTTGACCTTGAAGCAAGGTCAAGTCACTATGTATGTTTTTTGAGGCCTTGTCATCATACACCATCATGCCAAATTGGGTGTTGATAGACTTAACCCTTAGCGTGCGGCCGGCGGGAATTCCCGCCGAGCTTGGTTTCACCGCTGTGTGCGGACGGCGGGAGATCCCGCTCGCACTCGATCGCTGAGGGTGGGTTAGTTTGAACGCGGTTATCTCCCTTGCAAATGACATCAACTATCTATAAATACCACAGCAGGAAAGCGGACATCCCGAGCTTTCTGCGCATGTGCAGTTTGTATGGGCGATCTCTACAAAGTTTTCGAGTAAATTCGCTCCGAAGTTTGATGTTTTTTTTGCGTCAAGTTTTGTCAGAAGACATCGATGAGCGTGTAATAGAGCTTTTGTTTGGCGAGGATTCAGACGAAGAGTTCGAGCCTTTCAATCTAGATGATGTTGCCGAGGCAGAAGCAGAATTGCAGCGATTCCGATCGCGGGAAGATGTCGAAGTTCGAACCGGTACCGTGCATCGGAGCGAGCATCGTCAAGTAGATCAACTTCAAGACGTGCATCAGGAAGCGCATCACGCTCTTTCCGACAGCAGGCTTCCGAAGATGCTTAGCTTCCTCCCTTCTGTCAGACGTCTGGCCTACTTGTTCACACTGAGAGCGACGATGCCAACAAGATTTTCGCTTACTTCTTCGATGACGATGTATTTGGACTAATGTAATGACCGAACAAACAATCAGGTATGCGTCGCAATATTTCGCAGCCCATCCAGTCGACCAACTCGCGCCTCACTCACGGTTTCGAGATTGGAGATTTTAAACCTGCTGTAGAGATTTTTGCTTGATTTCCTAGATAGTTTTCAACCTGCTATGGACACTGCATGTTGCCTTGGGTAGAAGCTGTGTGTGTGTGTGTGTGTGTGTGTGCGTGTGTGATTTTCCAGTTTCAGCCATTTTTATTAGTATGTCATTGTACCTGTAGTAACATGTAGATATTCCATTGGTGTCATTTTGTGGATGAGTAAATAGTTATGCTTATAATTCCTCATGAGAATCGTTTGCTTTCAACAAGGTTAGAGTGATTGTTTTTAGGCACTGTGATCAGCGTCTTCCCCACTCCCAACCACACCCCTACTCCATGATCACAAGTACGTGGTGACTTTTGAGGTGCATGTAAGGATTTGAGGCCTTTTTTGTCCTTCTTTTTACTAGGTAACCTATCAGAAATCAAGCCTGATAATTGCTGGAGGTTATGATTAGATAATAAAGTTAGTGTAAAGGCATTTCATTGGTCTGTTTTGTTGTTGTTGTTTTATTTTATTTTGAGAATAAAACGCAGGTATTATGATAAATTTCATTCAAGTGCTGCATACCACTGTGTACAGAATTCTCTCAGCTACAACTTTTATTCTTTGCACTTTTTGATCAGAGGGGAAGAAGAATATGAAAATGGGCTTCAAAGACGGTGACCGTTTTTGGAGTAAATTTAGGGAAAATAGGTCAGCAAGCAGCAATGACGATATGCAAAGAAACCTCAGCAGCGTAAGGGTTAATAGTCTTCGAGAAAAATCCAACGTTAAAGGTTTAAACGGACGCCCGGTCGTCCGGACAGACAAAACGGGTGAGTACATAGACTCACTTTTGCTTCGCATGTGAGTCAAAAAGTATAGATTTGAAAGAAAGAATAGGAGATTCAACTTACACTTTCTCAAGCACGATGCCCTTGGCATGGGACGAGCCCTGGAAAGGGTTGGCCTTCCAGCGTGTGCCAAGGTGAGACTTCTTATAGTCTTTGTCGTGCCATCTCTGGTCACGACGATGGTCACGAAGCTTTCGCGCAGTTCGAAGACCCCGAGGCTTACCTAAAAATCAACATTGTCAGCATTTCAAACAGTCCAATAATACTGATGGTCTTTTGCACAGAAAATAAATGTTGAATTACTGCTATGATAGATGTTTCAACTTAAGATCAATATTCCAACAACAATTGACATACACTGCAGATTTCCAAAGAGAGGCTTTCATAACATAAAGTTCCCAAATTTACTTGTTTGGTCATTTATGTTGCATAAGAATTTGGTTTTGCAATATATAAATAATCCCTTTGCCAAGAATGTCCATGGACTGATTTAGCCATGCTGAAACTTCCATTTGAGGTATTGTTAAGTCTCATGCAATATGCAGACCTGCCAAGTGCTACTACGCTTTCGACATGCTTGCTACGCTTGTCCATAAAAACTACGCTTTTCTCGCGTGCTTGAACTTTTGACCGTCATGGAGAACACCCCCCCCCCCCCCCCCCGCTTTTACGCCGCCGGCTCAGCTTAGCGCGCCGCCTTCACAGCCTTATCTCCCCCCCCAACCTCCGCTACGCCTATTCCTTCAATGCTACTCCAAATAGCTCTGGATGCTACTCTTTGGCATGATGGTGGGTTGGCAGGTCTGAATATGGTCAAGAGTACGCAGGTGCTGAGTACGCCAATTTCACTATCCTACCTCAAAACAGAGCCTCTTTCTCCTCACACTGTCAACTCACACAATCCAAACTTCTTTCGTGTTGTTGACAAAAGATCGATGTTTCTGCACATGTGTTTGATGCTTAATAAATCTTCTTCAAATTTTATGTTTTTCATGTTTTGCGCGAAAGATTGAATGAGAGAAAGTGTGACGCTGCGGTGTAAAGTTAAGTTAAGACGAATGCTAACCTCTAATTTGACTAACAATTATGGTTTTATTTCATTTCTTCTTGACCTAGGAGCAAAAATATCATTAATAATTGGATGTTGAAGCTGCAATAAAGTTTTTGTGTTGAATAGTTTAGTTGTATTTGAAGAAGACAGTTTGGAGTCTTATCTTAACTTGACACCACCACTCATTCAGAAAAAGAGCCACAAAAGATAAACTAAAGATTACATTCAGGGGTTTTTTCTGTACAGTTTAGACATCACCTAATGCATCATATTTATGGGAAATGAAGAGTGTATCATTACTCATTTACTGTATCAGAAAGTTTACTTTGAAATATTTGTGTCACACAATACTCAGCACCTCTGTACTCTTGACCATATGGCATCACTGATCATGGCACTGTATTGTCTATGTGTGAACTCCAGATTAAAAAGCTTACTCTCCATTTATTTTGTAAATCCAAAAGAAAACACAGCACACTGCAATGCAGAGCTTAAAATAAATAGAGGAATGAAGAAAAAATATACTGTGCACTTTTTGTGGGTTGTTTACATTTATTGTACACAAAAGATGGTGTAAAATGGTGACTGATTTGTTACACACTGACAGCACACTTCTTCAACCCAGGCCAGTGCTTTCAAACATTATTGATAAAGAAATGTAATGGAGGCCTAAAATACATGTAAAGTTTGATTATTCTTTTATCTGTCTAGGTACTAAACTGCTCAGGTAAAACACTTGTCTAATTTGCAGTTGCAGTAGCAAATTTTGTCTCATTTGCATAAAGGTTAAGTCAGTCTTGGCATCAACAACAGATAATGCACTCTTGCAGTTGTTAGTCAACAAAGACCAAGCCATTTTTAAATGAAAATGAATACATGTACAGTGTATCACAGCAGACTTTCATAGACAAGAAAACAATACAATGTAATTGAGGAAGTACAGGACTCTCGTTCAGTTTTGAAAGTGAAGTTTTACAAATGAATGACTGATTCATGTTTACGGCCTATCAGCCTTTGTAGGCTGTGAAACTGAAAGGTTTCATGAGAAAGCATTGAAGGTGTGTACAATAATAGCAAGCCCGGTCGCAATTTCTCTAATTATTCGACTCAAAACATATCTTGCAGTGAGATGCAGATGGTCCATTTTTACCCCCAACGCACAAGGGGGAATTTCGAAACTACTTTGTTATAAATGCATGCAAGGCTCTGTAGATCCTCAACGTAAACTTGTTCCTTTCAAATTTGTGTAATCGGTGCTTGAAAACACAATGATGGGACATCATTGTAAGATTAAATTTAAAGCATGAAATTTTCACCTTCAGTGGAAAACCATCGATGTCGGACATTTTTATTCACTTTATTTTACTTTCTTGATTCCTAAAGACACTAAGCAACTGTACTATACCACTTAGAGTGAAATATCTTGTGTAACACTGGTTGGACCGCGATCAGAGTCGTTTACATGTGATGTGCATAAGAGTTGTCGCCTATGTTGAGTATTATGTATGAATGATCTAGCGTGTGCCGCCGTGTGTATTCACTATACTAATTTTACAAACTAGCAACAGTGCCCAAAGAACTGTTGAGTAAATAGATGAAACACTGCACAATCGAGCAGTAGATGGCAAATTATTTAACACGTTATCGTACTTTTACACAATAATTTTTATGAGCTAGCTTCGGCAGAGCGGGTTTGTAGACTATGAGCTGAGTACCAGAGAGAGTATGCCGGAAAATACACTCAACTGATGGCCTTTAGATGCAATTTTCGCAATCAACTCCAAAAATCACATGACATAGAAATACTCAAATGTTTCTTGTTTAATTATTTATCGCCATCTTCCATAAATTTGATATATAATAAAGCTTTAAATATAATTTTATCTGGGACCCACGTGTATTTCGACTTACCCATTTCGATGGCTGTCGGCAGAAAGGACCGGATGTTGCGCGAAAACGAGATTTTGGCTGTCGAAGTGAACTCATTAATATCGATTAAAATACTATATTTTAAAATTATATTAAATTATTAAATATCTCATCCTCTTATTTTTTGAGAGAGAGAAGAAATTCTTTGCGTTCACGTGATACAAATGATTCACGTGACTTGACAAGACTCAACATGGCGAACATGGGTTGTGTGGCGGCTGTGATCTTTGCTGTCGTCGTTGCCGTGTGCACGGCGGATAAAGTGCCTGTTTTGATGTGGTCTCCCTCCAGGTGATATATTGATTCGATTTCTATAAGTCTAATGTATTTTTAAGGACGAATGCCTTTATAAAATAAGCCATTCGTTTCTTCGGTCACTTCCTCGTTTGACAGGACGGCCTCAGTTGTCGTCTGCTCAGAACAGAAGGTCTCTGATGCATGAGTCTTTAAAATACTGGATTTGAATAACGCATCTTTCCCCGATTTCCTTTTGGATTGGTTTTATGTTGGGGTTTGTGGATCTATGCTTTTATTTTCAAAGTAGCAACTTAGCATGTTCTTCTCTCCGTTGACAAGAAGCAGGACATGTCGGATGTCGCTGTCTTGATTATCATGTCTGTCCCAAGGTGACCGCGATGACATTCCAACCTAACTATCGGTCACTTAAAGGTGGCAATGTCGAGAGTGCCGAAATACCTCAAAGTTGTGAGTTTCCCCATTGGAACTGATTTTCTGTCTCGTTCTCTCCATGGTAGTGTGCTTTCATTTTTGTTTTGCTTAGCCAAACTTAGTATTCAGTGATATATATCAATATATGTATTTTCAGATCTCTGGATGATCTGCCTGCAACTCACGCTGGAAGCACAGTGGATGGACCAACTTTCCATGACAAGTACCTCACACCCCTGGTCAGCAAGGGTGGAAACCTGGTTGCATTTCTGCAGGACAAGGTAATACAAATGATGTTTTATCAGTGTAAGCCCCCTGTGGGTTGGGGTGAGAATAAACCCACCCCATCTCCCTTTGTGATTTGTAAGAGCCAAATACAGAGGGATATCAAGATTGATTTGCACTTCCTCTAAACTATTCTTGTGATTTTTGTGCTTAATCATCCTACATAGCCTACAAAGGCTTATAGTTATAGGGAGTAAACTTCCATCAATTCTTATCGGTGTAAGTTATCTAAGAATCAAGTAGGAGGTGGGATTGTGGAAAGTTGTTTTGAGTAGATATGAATGCTGATGGCAGTCAACCCTACTGTCAATTAAATGTCACTCTCTCTTGCCCCACATGATACAATCCATGTCTTTATGTAATGAGGTTTTCCCTTTTAGCTGAGTCTTGAGGACTTCTCCAAATATGCTGATGTCTACAATCTCGACAGTGAGGGAGGTGCTTTCAAGAATGTCAAGGTATTACAATATTTATCCATTGTAATTAGAATATTATATTGGTGTTGCCATTTCTTGATATGTGATACTGATACTGATAGGCACAGGAAACTTGCCTAAGAAATAAAACTGTAAACTACTGTGCATTGTAAGACCTATGAATAAAGAAAATGTGTGTTCAGTGTGCTGCTTTACCTGTGAAGAAGTAAATTTGCATGTTTACACCTGCAGAAAGGGAAATAAGCTATATATATATATATATATATATATATATATATATATATATATATATATATATATATATATATACATATATATTACATTGAATTGGTTTGTCATTAGATGAGATTGAATTCATTGAGGAACTTCTATGCTAAGGTTAGAAGAAGAAAAGAGCCAACTTTAAAGTTTGATTTTCAATTCTTGATTAATGTGTTACACGTTATCATAGAAATAAATCATCTTTTCATGTCTCTTATGATGTATTTCATTACATGTGGATCAGTGCTGTCCTAATAGTAGTGAGGAATGAATCAAGCTTGAGTAATAATGGTATCAAGTTTTTACTGTTGACATAAGTAACCCCAACTGCATTTTTAATCTCATGCTCCATTACCAAACTTCCATGCAGCATTTGGCCCATTTATCTCTGTCATCTTAGTCACCATACTAACAATACTTCTAGAATTGTTATTAGATAGTGACATTAACTGAGAATAGTGCAGTTTCTTGAACCATATATATTGGATTCCCTGAGTGCTCATGTGGCAGAGAAAATGGGACAACACACAGTTCATTGTTTACTATCAATTTATTTCTTTTCCTTACCTTTTTCCTTGTTTTCAATTTATTTTTATTTCATAATGGGAGAAAAAGTTTAGGGTTGGGCGGGTTGCCATAGCCACAACTTTTTTTTGGGGGGTGGGTGGGTCTTATGACTGTTCTTACCCTTTCTCCAACTAGAACATTGTGATTATTGCACCATCCTGCTGCAACTGTTGCCATGGTAACTTTGAACCATTGTAGGACCATTACTGCATTGCCTCTTTTTGGAACTTGTCCGTAACTTGGCACTTGTCAGCTCCTACCAGTGTCAATATTTCCTCTCATCTATCCCCTGGCATCGTAGTTAAGTTTGTAACCATGTTCCTACCAACTCCTACCTGCACCATTCACAGTTCTGAGAGCTCTCTTCTACAGCAACTAGGACTTTTCTGTGACTGTTCTGTCCTGTTCCTTCCATTCCCATGCTTTGACTGTATTCCTGTTTAACTCCTGAAGAACCTCCTAGGAAATGGGGATAACAACAGACCCACTGCATCTTCCTTTATGATTTGTAAGTGGTAATTAAACAGGGAAATTGCGACTTGACTTGCACTTACTCCAATCAGCTCTAGTGACTCTCAATCAATGGCCTTACATAACCTTTAGAGGCTGACAGGCTAAATCTCTATTCATCATCATCATCGTCATCTACTCCCACAGAACCTGATGGAGGAGCACTTCTCACTGGATCTGCCCTCAGTCAGAGATGCACACTCCACCCTGGACAAACTCCGCAACCAGTTTGAGGGGGTGGTGCACACCGTGAGCTCCCCTGAGGAGGTGGGCAAGCTTGATCTGACAAAGAAGTTCCTGCTGGTGGTCATGCTGCCCCCTACAGCTGGCAAGGCAGAGGAGGAGGCCCTTGCCCACAATGGTAGGGCCCAGTTGCAAAGGCTTGATGAAAAGAAAGACGCAGAGACATAGGAAAGAGGAAAGGTCACAAACGAGAATGGAAGATGTTGGGGAGTACTGGATCTGGGGTAATAAGAAATACAAGGGGTAGAAATGCAGGAAAGGGGCTTGGGGGTGGGGGTGGGAAGAATGATAGGAGAGAGCAGATGGATGGTATGATAGAAAAATGTTTCTACATTTAATCTAGAGGAAGAGATTTGAACTTTTCTTAATTTTTAAAACAACAACTATGTGTTGAAGCTGTGTGAAATGTTCCCAGCCACCTGTATGATGCCCCGAAAATGTACACAGAGCAGTCGCATTAATGTAAAGGTGGCCTCTTGTTTGCTAAATTCTGTCATTATGGAATGCATGTAGGTCAGCATCTTGGACAGCATTGCTTTGTTCCTTGCAGACAAGATGATCAAGAAGGTGGTGCACCAGCTGCAGAAGAGAAGTGTGCAGTACACAGCTCTCTACACTGCTCAGAGTGCAGAGCATGTAAGTAGCTATTGTGTGGCACTACCTGCATATTCTTTTATTTAGTTTTTAAAATTGTAACACGATGTATGAGGAAAAGCTATAATTTCTTTATTCCTCTTTTGCAGCTTTTTTTTCTCCTGTTCTTTTTTATTTTCTTTTTTCATGCTTTTATGCTGCCACACCTTGGCAACCTCCGTCCATTAGCTCAGTCCTTTCATTTACATGTACATTCCCCTAGCTTGGCTGAAATGGTCGTTATCAGCAGCATTTCCGGACACTGTACCTGAGGTACTCTGTCCGATCAGACAAAGTACCTGAGGTACTCTGTCCGATCGGACAAAGTACCTGAGGTACCCTATCCAATCGGACAGAGTACCTCAGTTTGAAATCTCGGCATTTGAACGAGAACGAGACAGCAGCCGCCACTCCACCTGACTGACTTCGCACGCCCGGGGAGTTATGCTAAATTAAGATCCGGCCGCATTAATGTATCTGCGTTTTGTGACAAACATCTTGCTCGGCGGTACTGTACTCCATGCACCTTATCGGTCCGCGTGATTCGGGTGTAATCTTAAGCTATACGACGTTTATTGGCGCTGCTGAAATGGTCGAAGTCGGAAACATTTGGAACGTCGTTTAGCTTAAGATTACGCCCGAATCACACGGACCGTTAAGGTGCATGGAGTACAGTCCCGCCGAGCAAGACGTTTGTCACAAAATGCAGATACATTTATGCGGCCGGATCTTAGCATAACTCCCCTGGCATGCGAAGTCAGTCAGGCGGAGTGGCGGCTGCGGTCTGAGCTGAGCGCTATCATTGGTATGTCACGTGACTGTAAGGACGAGATTTCAAACTGAGGTACTCTGTCCGATCGGACAGAGTACCTCAGGTACAGTGTCCGGAAATGTTGCCGATAACGACCATTTCAGCCCTAGCTTGGGCTTCTAGGGAGACACACCAGGTAGCTCCTGTATTCTATGAGCATCAGCCACATTCCCCCCTCCCCCTCCATTTTGAGAATTTCAGTCTTATCTCTGTTGCAAAAGCCTTTGCTTGAAGTGAAAATGGACCATCCACTTTTCTTCTGGCTGGCAAGCCATTCTTGACTGTTCTTAAGACAATTATCTTGAGCTAAAGTGAACCCGGTCTGTAATTGTCACTATCCCACTTTCCCTACTACAGAACTTTCTTCCTTGTTGCATGGTAAATGTTCAGATCAATCTCTTGCTCTCCACAGTCCTTTTTCCATCATGAAGGGCAGCAGTGGACTACAGTTCACTGCCTGGTAAATCATCTGTTCTGTGCTGTTCTGTATACGTGGCAGAGGCAGCTATCTGCTTGCTGCCAGGTTGATGGTTGGCTCCATTCTTTTCATTGTCTTCATTGCAGCAGAGAGGTGTTTCACCACTCCAACATTCAGTACCATAGAGTCTGCTGTCTTTGTTGCAGAAGGCAGACTCTGCTCGCTCTGGCAGACACCTGATGGCAATGGAGGGTGTGGACAACACCACCACATCCTTGTTCATCAATGTCTCGGGTACTGGCTATGTGTACATGAAAGGACTCGAGGCAAGTCTTTACAAACTTGACAATCAGAGGAAGAGTTCAAGCTTCAGACTGATCGTGGCCAATGTCTCAAACACGGCTGCACATGACGTCACTACCACCAACAAAACTGCCAGGTAAAGGTGTCCTTGGTTATTTTCAGAGCCTTGCAGTGCCTTTCTCTGATATTTGTGCTGAGTGAGAATTGTCTGACTACGTTGCAGACTTATTATATTTATGTTAATGGCATGAGCAGTTTTTGTTATCATGGCAATCAAAAATAGGGTCAGTAAATTGACCAGAACTTTTTTCTTCTTTTTCTTCTTCTTCCTCTTGGAAGAGGCCATATTGAATATAAACCAAACTTTCATTAACTGAAAATGCTCTTTTTCAAAATATAAATAGTGGATTCCCTGAATTCTCATAGTGCAGGGAGGATGGGACGTCACGCAATTCATTTTTGACTCACATGCGAAGCAAAAGTGAGTCTATGTACTCACCCGTTTCGTCCGTCCGGGCGTCCGTTTAAAACTTTAACGTTGGATTTTTCTCGGAGACTATTAAGTCTATCAACACCCAATTTGGCATGATGGTGTATGATGACAAGGCGTCAAAAAACATACATAGTGACTTGACCTTGCTTCAAGGTCAAGGTCGCAGGGACCATAAATGTTGTCTAAAAAACAGCCATTTTTCACATTTTCTCAATTTTCTGTGAAGTTTTTGAGATTGGATACCTCACCTATAAATGGTATATAGGGCAAAGTAAGCCCTATCTTTTGATACCAGTTTGGTTGACCTTGCGTCAAGGTCACAGGAGCTCTTCAAAGTTGGATTGTATACATATTTTGAAGTGACCTTGACCCTGAACTATGGAAGATAACTGTTTCAAACTTAATAATTATGTGGGGCACATGTTATACTTTCATCATGAGATACATTTGGTCACATATCATCAAGGTCAAGGTCACTTTGACCCTTATGAAATGTGACCAAAATGTGGTAGTGAACCACTAAAAGTGACCATATCTCATGGTAGAAAGTGTCAATAAGCACCATTGTGCTTCCTATGTCTTGAATTAACTGCTTTGTGTTGCATGACCTTGGATGACCTTGACCTTGGGTCAAGGCCACATGTATTTTGGTAGGAAAAATGTGTAAGTGTATGTCATTGCTAGGTGTAGTTGTTTGACCTTGACCTTGAGGGTCACCTGAAGGTCAAGGTCATGTAAATGTCAAGGTCAAGCATGTGAGTCGTATGGGCTTTGCCCTTCTTGTTTACTGTGAATTTCTTTCTTCTCTTTGAGTTTCTTCTCTTTTTTTTTTTTTGTTTAATGATTGAACAAAAAATTTAGGGTCAGCAGAAAAAAATAGGGTTGGTCAGGTTACTGCAACCACAACTTTTTCTTTCTTTTTTTCCCTCCCCATAGAGATGAGAGACAGAGAGAGAGAGAGAGAGAGAGAGAGAGAGAGAGAGAGAGAGAGAGAGAGAGAGAGAGAGAGAGAGAGAGAGAGGGTGACTTTTTATTGTCTTTAGGCTGACTACCCATTGCAATCTGGCACAAGAGATTACAGAATGAAGATTTGTATGATGCATAATCAACTGCAGTTTTTCTCTTGCTGCTTCATAACATAGTGGATGTACATAGTCACATTTCTTAATGGTGTCATATTTGAAGTAGGCATCATTTGGAAAAAGATTTATTCCCATGTCCAGTTGTTGTCTGAGGAATTGTTTCCATTAGTCATCATAGTATGTACAGTTTACCAAAAAGTGCTTTTGGTCTTCTTCTTTTTTTATACAAAAAGGGCACTTTGGGTCATTGCTTAGTGGAGCAAACAGTGCCTCTTTTTCTTTAGGCTGTTGACACCAAACCTAAATCACAATGTTTAATAATATGAGAGAGAGAGAGAGAGAGAGAGAGAGAGAGAGAGAGAGAGAGAGAGAGAGAGAGAGAGAGAGAGAGAGAGAGAGAGAGAGAGAGAAATTTAGGCTGTTGTCACCAAACCTACATCTTAAATAAAGCATCACAATGTTTTTAAATATGAGAGAGAGAGAGAGAGAGAGAGAGAGAGAGAGAGAGAGAGAGAGAGAGAGAGAGAGAGAGAGAGAGAGAGAGAGAGAGATATTTAAATAGATTTGGCATAGTAGTTCAACCCATTGGCAATTGAACGAGGCCATTACATTAGGTGCTGTGGT
The DNA here is from genome assembly GCA_034096865.1 of Theodoxus fluviatilis. Classification (NCBI taxonomy): domain Eukaryota; kingdom Metazoa; phylum Mollusca; class Gastropoda; order Cycloneritida; family Neritidae; genus Theodoxus; species Theodoxus fluviatilis. The sequence continues at coordinate 118,927 of JAWQFJ010000657.1, forward strand.
TCAGTCCCTGCTCAGGATGACTTGACTGCTAATTTTCATGAATTCAGGCGAAACTTGTCTGCCTTCCCTTGAAAAATGGAGTGTTAACATGACCTTTTAATGTGTTCTTTTATAATAATATTGAAATGTTAATGATACACAACTATTAATGAGTACTTTATCTCAAAAGTAAGTATCAAATCATATGACTAAAAATCCATTCGTGTTCTATGAAAATGTTAAAAATGTTAATGCCATTTGATTCCTATAAATACTATGTGGAGAGAGGTTGATTCCTCTGAATTGCAGTTTCAATTGGGTTCTGTGGATGCGTTTCATCTTAACTCATTGCTTACGCAGGGATAGCATTAGGAACTTTACCTGTGTACGCAGTGTTTTTGCAAGTTTTCAAAAAATCACACAAAGTCCAAATTTAGAATAACTGTTTAATGGTTGGTACCACAAGAAAGATAATCATTTGCACTTTCTAGCTGAAGTGCTGGATAGTTACAATATGCAGTAAGAAAATTGGGGAAATTAGTTTTTTAACACCAGGTACATGCAATTTTGATTTTCTTTTCTTTTTTACACCTAATGTATTGTAATAATAGTCAAGAGATAAATTTTGCACAACAGTTCTGAAATCAGTATTTCCACATCAAACTATATTGATGAATGATTGACTACAGGATAAAAAAATGCTTGAAAATGATTTTTTTTAGCAAGTCAGAGAGGGGAAATCAGAAAATATACACTTACTCACTGCAATCTGTCTCTGTTTGAATAGAAGAAAAGTCTCAAATGACCTGAGAGAAAGAAGGCGCCCTACTCAGCATAGTCCTCTTTTGTGTGGTACAGTTCATTGGAGGAGTAGAGAAGGTTTTCGGCATCCTCTGCATCCGAATCGATGTCTGTGTCTGCTGTAAAACCCGTTTCTATCTCTTCCTCTCTTTCTGACGCGACGGTGACGAAGTCAATTCGTTTTCGCTTTCAGCCACGAAATCGATTCGTCTTCGGTGTCAGCCACCGCTTCATTCTCGTTGACTGGGACTATTTCCGCATCAGAATCATAAAGATCTTCTTCAAAAGTCCAATATCCACCTAGATCTTCAATATCAGACCCTTCTTCCATCCACACTTCTAATACTTCGTCATTTTCATCATCGATCGATCACCTTTCGACAACTCGACGCCATGTCGACAAGCGCATAAACCCGACGTAGGGTGAGCGTAGCTTCTACTACATCTAGCTTTCTCACGGGGACTATACTAAAGAAAAGGTAACTCCAGCGAACACACACTGGACAGAGAATAAAGAGCTGTACGATTTACTTCCCTTGAAACAGACACGGAGATAGGAAAAATTCATTACGGCGACCGCAACACGTACTTGCGCTACGTAGCCAACGGGTGTTGGCGTTATCGCAACACGTCCTTGCGCTGCGTAAGCAATGGGTTAAACCAGTGCTCAGAGTACACACACTCTTGTATTTACCATGTTAAATGGCGAACACTGACAGGGTAGAAATGACTTAACGGGATCAGGATTGGAAGTCTTGTTCACTGCTATAATATTTAGATTATCGTTTCATTGTAGCTTTGTATTTTCCTGTCTTTTTCTGAAGGAGATATTAATGGACATTAAACAGATAGTGGAAGTCCTTGAGACAGCACTTTACAAGATCTGTAAATTTCAGGTTGATCTGTTGTCCTATTTCTTTCAAAGACAATGTGAAATTAGCTTTTCTTGACTTAGAAAGGAAAAAAATCATGCAATGTGTAATAATTGCCCTTTTGCCACAACATTCCTATCAGCTGGCTTCATTCAGTAATTGTGTGGTTGACCAAGCATGTAATTTGCTTGAAAATAAACACACCAATACACAGAGGAAATAGATTGTGTACTTGTTCCTGACTTGCAAACTTTGTCTCTTTCAGCTTCATGTTGCAGTATGCAGGCGTGTCTTCAAATGAAACAGGGGACACTTCCAAGTACAACCTCACTGTCAGGTATGTTTCCATGCTATGCTGCCTGCTTCCAGTATTGCTTGTATGTGCCATGCCACCACTACCTCACTGTCAAGTATGTTTCCATGCTATGCTGCCTGCTTCGAGTATTGCTTGTATGTGCCATGCCACCACTACCTCACAAGTCATATTGGGGTTTTGCTGTACATTCATTATTCTGCATCAGTGAGACTTCCATCTTGGAGGGATTGTTCACATTGGAGAAAGAAGGCTTTGAGTGGGTTTAAGTCATCCATAACATTAGTGATGTGAGCAGTGGGGAAGTAGTATTTCCCTTGACTCCACTGCATAGTGATGACCTGGTGTCATTTGCTTGTTAGTGTTTGGTTGCTCCATTTAATAGTCTGTGAGATAGATGATGTAAAGATTGTTCTGATCTTAGTTCATGCAAAATTGTGCTGGGAATTAAATACTGTTTAAACATTACCTACCTGTGTAATCATGTGCTCACCTTCAGGTGCACAAGATATAGATCAATATATGAATCTCACATGGAATCTCACATGCAATCTCACATGTCAATCTGCAGATTGATGACTACATTATTATGCTAGCTAAGTCAGCCTTTAGTCATGGAATGGTGTTTCACTCTGAGATGGACCTCTCCTGCCATATCTCACGTATGTGCCAGACATGCAGTTCACATCTGCTGAACATCAGCAAGATTTGGACATGCCTGGTGCAGCCTGTCATCAGACATGTGACCAGACTCATCCTTTCCAGGCTTGACAATGGCAACACTATATTGTATGGCATTCCAATGAATACACCTGGATCAATTGCAGACCATTTGAAACGGAGCAGCATGCCTCATTACTGGAGGCAGAAGGGATTGCTGAATGACACACACTGCTCTGCAAACTTCATTGGTTTCTGTCAAATGGTGAATAGCCTTCAAGATCCCCAGGAAAACCTTTGAATGCTGCCAGGCCAATCCTGCTGCTCCACCATTGAATGCTGCCAGGCCAATCCTGCTGCTCCACCATTGAATGCTGCCAGGCCAATCCTGCTGCTCCACCATTGAATGCTGCCAGGCCAATCCTGCTGCTCCACCATTGAATGCTGCCAGGCCAATCCTGCTGCTCCACCATTGAATGCTGCCAGGCCAATCCTGCTGCTCCACCATTGAATGCTGCCAGGCCAATCCTGCTGCTCCACCATTGAATGCTGCCAGGCCAATCCTGCTGCTCCACCATACCTGCAACAGCTGCTCTCCTGACACTGGCCCCCTAGAAATTTGAGTTCCAGGGAGTCGCATCACCTCAGGGTGCCACCTGCAATGGGGGATTGAGCTTACTGCTCTGCAGCACCTGTCCTCTGAAATAAACTGCCAGAGTCCCTGCATCTGGAGACAAAACAGGAATTTCAGAAGAGGCCTGAAGCAGGTCTCACCAACAAGTGGATCCAAGTTGTTGACCTCTGTTTAGTGCCATCCCAGTGCTGTGTAAAATCATGTGCCTGTGCCACTGAGCAGCCTTAGGGCTGGAAGTGTGCACAATACAAATGTATATATTATACATAAATAATGTACAGTATACACTAATTGCGCTCTTAATCTGCCCAATCATCTATCTGTCCTTTCATCCCTCTGTGTGTGTGTGTCTGTGTGTATGTGCATCTGCCTGTCTCATATGTCAGACAAGCCAGACCAAATTGCTGACAGGATGTGGTTGCTGTTGCAGGTTTGTTGCTTCAAAGCTGGCAATGGACTGGGTCATGGAGAACCTTACTGTTAGTGTGGTGAATGACTCTGGATCTGTGGTCAAGGACCTGAAGGAGTCTCTGGTGGACATGAAAATTCCCCGCCTCTACTCCTACCACTGTGACAACATCACCTTTACTGCCCCTTTCGGCAGCAACAGCACCTGGCTAGTGGACCTCTCCATCATTGGTTTCCAGGTAACTGTGGAGAACTTGACCACTTTTTCCTGTTGAATGTTATCTAAGGAACATACTGGTATCAGAGTAGGTCAGGGAGAGAAACATCTGTTTTTATTGAATCGTATTTTCTTCTTTCTTACTGATGAAACTGCTCATGCATGGATTTGTTTCTTCATTTCTAAATGGTAGATCTTAATAGTATTTTAGCTGCAAAGAAAAATTGCACCATTTATTTTGACAAGCAATATCTATATCCTATCCCAAATGATGTAGGCTTTGGTGGTGTTTCACAGTTGAAAATTGACATTGTTTCAGGTGCTTGAATTTGATGTCAGAGTTGTTCATCTTTTTCCTGGGTTTTGCAGTTCCAGCCCTTTGACATTGACCTGACCCACGGGATGTTTGCCGACTCGTGGGACTGCAGGGGCTTCTTCACTAATGGCATCTGGATGGGGCTTTTCCCCTTGCTGCTCCTCATCATCATCACCCTATGGGGTGTCTACATGATGATGGGGCTCTCAACCATGGACCGCTTTGATGACCCTAAAGCCAAGACCATCACGGTCAATGTACAAGAGTAGTCACACAGTCATCCAAGTTCTCGGTCACAGCTGTTCAAATAGTTTTCGCTCTCTGTGGGGGTTGATGAATGTTTGATCTTGCTGGTACAGTAATACATGTCATTTGTTGTGATCAGTTTCTGCATGTTTGTGACATATGCTTTTTGCATACATTCAACATTGCACTTTCCTCTCTGATAAATGTTATAGGCTTTTCTTCATAGTGCATTTGAAGTAGAGTACATAGTGTCTTGACATGGACAAACTGAACATCTGGTGACAATATAAGAACATTCCTTACTTGATTCTTGAAAATTGTAGGATGACTGCACGCAGGATAAAATGGGCCAAAGGCATTTGCTCAAAGCTTTCAATTCCTGTGGTTCTTTAGTTGTTGTTTTTTGTGAATTGGGGGTGGGGGTGGGGGGTGTTTAAGGTGGGGGGAGTTGTTTCATCACGAATGACTCCTCCCAAAGGAACAGAAGAAAAGAAATTAAATGTTTTTACATGATATAAGAGAAAACTATTTCTGGGACTGCCCCCCGAAAGAAATTACTCTTTTGTGGAGAGAGCGTGGAATGTGGATCATTTTCTCATTCTTGTGAAGATGTTGTGTACACTGTCATCTGCTACCTGGATTACTGTGACCAAGAACACTGAGGAAGACGGAGCTGTGCTAGAGAGGCCAAGCCACTTGGAGAGCTGGCAAGAGATGACTATGATGCATTGTTTTGTTATTGTGTTTTAGTGTAAATTGTGACACACATGATTCTGTGATAGAAGAGAACAAAGTCTGCTAACATTATTATGAGAAAAATAGAGTCCCAAGGTGTACTCTTGATTTGTAATTCTCAGTGGCCCATCTTGTGTCAAATTGCAACACAAAAGTTTTATTTTTGTTTTGTTCTTTGTGTACCAACATTCCTTCTGAACAAAGTCAGAAACCTCTTGTTTGATGCAGTTGTCTGAATGACTGCTTCTTCATTGTGAGTGAAACCATTCTTGCAGATGTGGCTAATAAAAGCTCTCTCACCGATTGTAATGTGTTTGTGGCTCCTTTTTATCTTTCATTTTGTTTTTATGAGCATAGGGGAAGGTCCATTGATCTGCACACAGAGCTCAAAAGCCAAGTTGATGCTTCGGTCATTGAGCTTTTTGGCCCGTGTGCAGTGGTTCATCTATGCACTGCTAGAGGCAGTGTAGACCCACTGGAGGGTTTCAGGGGTGTGTTTAGCCTGCTAGTTGCCAAGGCAAGGCGGGCAGGAACAAAAGCTCTAGGCAACAGCCATTCATCAATTGGCAAGGCAGAGAGAGAACACGACTGCATCCAGGTGTGAGAGTTGAAGTTGCTGTTAGATGAAGTCACTGCTGGTACAGACGTCACAGCAGTTCTTCGCATGATTGAACATGCCAAGGTGACATCTTGAACGGTACGGAAACTTTGTCGCAGAAAAGAAAGCAACTTGGATGCACATGTAGACAATTTTATCATGACTGCTTAGCATTGATACACTCTGGATCAATTCAAGGGATATAACTTAAAGAGTGTACACATTAGTGGCTTGTTCAGGAGGCGCAGCGCTGCTCAGCGCTGCATGTGATTCACTCCTGAACAGCAATTTTGGGGTGTGATTCACTCAGCGCTGAGCAGCATTGTGAATCACCAATCCGAGGTGATGCAGCCGATTTTGCATAATTTTCCAAATGGCGTCTTCGATCCCGCACTGGCCGTTGATGCGTAAAATAACCCTCAGAAACATCATTTTGGGACTGGAACGGGCTTTATTTGCCCCAAGCGCTCTGTATGCGCGAGTAATGGCAAGTAAGGATGACACAGTAGTGGACTTTATTCATGCAGAATACATTTAAATGTGCATAAACGATGTCTGTGGCAAAGAAAACACTTTCTTAGCGTCTATCAACATAACATGGGGCGCAGAAGATTTACCTCCCTTTTAACAAGTGAAGCGCTGCACTACATCTTAGGTGTTCAGGAGAGGCAAAGAGCACTCAATTGCCAACATGAAGCGCTCATGCAGCGCTCATACTCCTGAACAAGCCTATGGTGTGTTTATGCTTTTTCGTGTGTGCTACAATTTAAATTTTTTTACTGTCCATAAATAACCTATTTACATATTCCTCAAAATGTACCAATGAAAGTTCAGACAGCAAATACAATACTTCTCGGATAAACCTCTTCTTAACTGACAAATAAATCTTGGCTAATATTCACCAAGTCTTGGCAAATTATTTATTGGCAAATATTAGGCAAAAATTCGGCACCTATTGGGCCAAGTCTTGGCAAATCTTTATGTTGAACTCAATCTCTTTGCAGTGTCCTGTTGTACGGGAATTCTCCTAGCTTGCGCCGGGAAGTCGAAGTTCACAAACACTGGTGGTCGTTTTCGATCAACTTTATTCGCGCACTGGTCGATACGCAGCAGTGACAGTAAACAGTATCGTCCTAAAGAGCCAGTCACACCGCCCGAACTTTGTTGGAGCGTTCCTTGAACGGTAGGGAGAGGGGGCCGAATTTTGACAACGCTCGTCACCGCGCACAAAATGGGGAAAAATCTCAAACACGGGCGTTGCCTTTGCGGTGCACCGCTGAAGCCAGCGTTGCTTTAGCATTGGTTTAACGGTAGCGAGCGTTGATAGAGCGTCGTTCTGCGCATGCGGGCGTTGGCTCGGTGGGGGTTTAGAGTTGGTTTAGCGGCATACCGCTTTTGACTACGGAGCTAAACAGATCAAAGTTCTGATAGATCTATTTTCTATCCAGATCCAGATCTATTTTTGATAGAACTAGAAGTCGATAGTTGAAGTTCATCATGCCACGTGAACAAAAGAAGAGGAAGGCAGGAGAAGGAAAGGCAGCAGCCTCCAAGAAGATCATTAGGCCTACTGAGCAGGCAGCTGAACCAATGGAGTCAATCATGCCACGTGGACAAAAGAAAAGTAAGGCTGGAGAAGGAAAGGAAGCAGCCTCCAAGAAGATCAACGGTAGCTCGATTCCAAAATGGACTCCTGGTCCATTTCTCCCCGTATTTGTAGCCAAATTCTGGTCCCGCACCGACACCTCCATACCAACGCCAAACCAAAGTTCATCACTGCAATGGATCGCTGCTTCAACGCCTGACACCGTTCCAGCAATCCCATGTCCGCTCGTAAAACGTACGCTTACAACCGCTCCACCAAAGTTTAATCACCGCTCGGGCAAAGCTGGTGAAGCAGCGGTGGTCCAGCGTTCAAGATTTCTGCGTTTACCTAGCGGACCCAAGCGTCCACGAACTTGCATCTAGCGGTGCCAAACTTTGACTGGGCGTTGATGGAGCGGTGGTGAACTTTGCTGGAGCGGAAAATTGCCCACTCCTCACCGCTCGCAATATTTTGTGCACCTCAAAACTTTCGGAACGGTAGGAGGGACCATCAGCGATGGCCGAGCGTATACGGCGTTGCTTTAACCGGGGCCAACTTCTGTTAAACGGATTGTGCACGGTAACGAGCGGTGATGAATTTTTTTCAACGCTCCAGGAACGCTCCAGCAAAGTTCGGGCGGTGTGACCGGGCCCTAACAACTTCACTCTACGCGGTGCCGCAGAGGACTCAATCGCACTAGCTTCTCCTCTAGTTAAGCTCTCACCTTAACTCTGTCGTATCTGCTCTCTCGTGTGTCTCCCTCTCTCGCTTCATCGCGTTTTATATACCTTAACAAAGGTTCCAGAGCCTTCCTGGTTCCACTGTTCCAGAGGCTAGTACAATGTACCCGGTGGTCATGAAACTTCAGGAATGACGTCACGTGTCACAGCCGAGACAAATTTAGCCCAACTCAACCACGTGACCACGCAACGAAGAGGTTGATGTAAACGCAGAACAGCCCGATTGCGCTACGACACACTCGCACGTTCTAGAACCTTTACAACATTTAGCTTCTTAATACCTTGATGAAAACAAGCCAAGATCTCGTAAACAAAGGACGTTTGCAACATGGCATCTATGGGGACCATGCCCATACCGTAAGCGTGCAATGGCTGTAAATGTAAATGCAGCGACATCTTTTTTCCCGTCATTGTGCTCTGAGGCGATCTCACGTATATCTCGCGCCAATAGCTATCCTATTGGCATTACCTGTCAAGCCAATATCTCAAGTTTGCCAAGTCTTCGCGAAACCAATTAAGGGGCGCGTTTGTTTGCCCCAAAATCTCGAGATTCTCCCTGAATGGCTATAGTCGAGGGGAGCAAAGAACGTAAGTACACAAAGAATGATCATAACGCGCGTCTGTGCGAAACGAGTGACGTTAACGCCCCCAAGCAGCTGTGGTGGTGCTGCAGTAAACATATAGAGTAATGCTGAGTTTTTTAATTGTATTTTACAGTAAAATTGCTTACAAGAACCATTCACCTTACCAGGCATAGTTACTGTGTTAACTCACTAGCAACGTAGGTTTTTTTTAAGCATTTTCAAAAATCTAACAAAAATAGAAAGCCATGAAATAATGACAAAAGCTATATATCAAATAAAAGATATTTATTCACTTAATTCAAACAAATCATGATCAAAATGTTTCAATGTGCATTATTTGAGTTATATCTACTGAAATAATGCATGTAATCAGCAAAAAAAAAAATAGTTCAAAAATCGTCAGTCAAGTTGCAAGAATTGAAAAATGCTGGAATGGTGCCTTCAAAAAAAAAAATCTGAAATGCAAAAACAATGCCAATATATTTACCTATATTCTGATAGCATTTGCAATATAAAAAAGGCACCTAGAAAAGAAAAATCACTATATACATTGCTAGATTTTCACGGAAAAGTAGTTGTCGGCCATTTTTGCAAAACATAGGGTGTTCACATAAAAAATTCACTGATTCAAACTCCCCTCAAAAGAAATCATAAAGAAAGGTAACTCAATGTGGTCCCTACAGTATTCTAAACTGGAGTTGCCTCCCTTAGACCATTGGTGAGAATACAGGAATGTTTTGTTGGTAACGCCCCATATGGGTGGTTTGTACAGTAGAATCAAGGATTGCCAGCGTAAAGCGAAGCTTTACAGTTGATGGGACACTGTACAGTTGAGACTGGGGTCTACTGCGGATCTACGTGTGTGTGTGATGACTGTCAGTGGGGCAGACTATAATGTTGCACTCTACTCTTGTTGTGCGGGGGTTCTCCTGGCTTGCGCTGGGAAATCGAAGTGACAAACACTGGTAGTCGTAATTTTCGATAAATTTTATTCACGCACTGATCGCTACACAGTGGTGAAAATCAGTAATCGTCGTCGTACTCGCTTCACTCTAGGCACAGTGTCGCAGAGGACTCGCTCCTTACAAAGTTAAGCTCTCACCTTAACTCTGTCGCATCTGCTGCAAAGATTATAGGTTACACAAAGATAGTTCATTAGCTTATTGTTATGAGGATCGAGACACGTTGCGCCCCAAGCGGCCAGGACTATGGGGAAGTAATCACACTGCTTAGATACATGTAAAAAGTGCTTGATTGTCGACGCGTTTCTGATGCATTCCGATCATGTTTGTGAATACATTTACGGTGTAATGTGTAATAAAATGATTTGCTGCAATAATGGGGGTGTTTTGGCTTTGTTTTTTTTTGTAGCAGGCGTTGTGAAATCGAAAGATTTGGTTCATCTAAATGGATGCTTCTGCGCATGCGCGTGAGCCTATAGTCCGTTTCAACATTGCTCTGTCAGTAGACGCTACTGACTTCGCACGCCCGGGGAGTTATGGCAAAGATCCGGCCGCGTTAAAGCATGCAAAAATATTAATTAGATTAAAAACTAATCGAAAATAGTCATATTAGACTGTTTTAACGTATACTTTCTGCACAAAACCCACAGAAGATAAGTAAACAAACCTCACCGGTCGTATGTACCTAGATGGCTAGCAGACGAATAATCTTTGTCTCCACTGACAGAGCAATGTTGAAACGGACTATAGGCTCACATTTCGATGAACCAAATATTTCGATTTCACAACGCCTGCTACAAATAAACTAAGCCAAAACACCCCCATTATTGCAGCAAATCATTTTATTACACATTACACCGTAAATGTATTCACAAACATGATCGGAATGCATCAGAAACGCGTCGACAAACAAGCACTTTTTACATGTATCTAAGCAGTGTGATTACTTCCCCATAGTTCTGGCCGCTTGGGGCGCTGCGTTCCGAGCGTCTTGTAACTCTATATAGCAAAAGCTCGGCATGAGCTATCTTTGTGTAACCTATAATCTTTGTCTGCTGTTCGTGTCTGACTCGTGTCAGTCATGTCTGTCTCTCTCTTGCTTTGTCGCTCTTTTTATACCTAACCCTAGATTTCCAGATCTTTCGTGAACGAAGCTGCTCAAATAGTCTCTCGTGTCGAGTTCTAAATCGACTGGCGTCACGTGACCTGGTGACCGAATTATCAGAGCGACTGCTAAACACAGGACAGCCCGAGCAAAGAACAACAAACCAAAGGAACGATAAATTTGACAATAATTATGAATATGCAAAGCAGTGTAAAAATTTCATAAGTTCCCTTTTATTCAATTGACAACCAACGCTCTTTAGCTCACTAATCACTACTCAATGGGGGAAATTAATTTCTTAATAAAATTTAGCATTCTGGCATGCTGCAAGTCTGGTTTTACGATTCAGTCACCAACAGCACAAACTTGAATATCATCAAAAGGTCTGATGGTTGTGTGAATTAAAAAAAGAAAACAAACAGTAGAATTTGACTGTTTTCATTCACCAATTCTGTGTCAATTGTAAGCTCTATATCACAATGTAGACGGGGGAAAAAAGGTGCATAAATACCAGCTTCATTGCAGGGAGTCATTTTGCTACAAATTACACGGTAATTTTGTTGACAAATGTGCTCGGGATTAATGAGAAACACGCCGATACATTCGCGCAACATCGTCTGTATTTACATGTTGCACTGTGGTCTGGTTACCTCCCTTGATCTGCTCTGCACCACAGCCGCTTGAGGGCGCTGCTTTTCAAGCGTCATCACTTTTCGCATAGGGAAAGCCTCGGATGCGCCTTCTTTGTGTAACTTACGTTCTTTGAGGGGAGTGAGACGCTCCTACAGATAGAAAAACGGCCAATCAACTCGCAAGGTGGAAGAACATGGCTGCGCCCCGGCGCCTGAGTCGGTGAAGAGTTGTCGATAGACGAAATAACTGACGATACAGATATATCAGTTTTTCATTTCATAGAACACACCCTGGTGTCATATCGAATGGCACGGGAACTTTTTCAACGAATAAAAAGCAACCCGTGTTTAACTGTAGACAATTTTGTCAAAAATGTTAGGCCTCGATTCGTTTCATTCAATTCAAGGGACATAATTCATAGAGCGTAGGGATACGGTGAAGGGACATAATTCATAGAGCGTACGTATACTGCAAGCAGTAAAAAAATTTCGGCAGTGTATGTCCAGAAATACCCAATACACCTACTCTTCTATATATACAAATGAACACTCGAACAGCAAATACTTCCGTGTTCGCAGGGGCGGACGAGGGGGTGGGGGTGGTTGTCCAGGGTTTCCGGCCCCCCCCCCCAAACAGCAAAAATAAAGAAAACAAAATCTGCTGCCTGAAACTGGCAATGACCATCAGCAGAATGCACCAGATTGCACCATTTTGCAGCCTTCTTCCCCCGCCCGCCCCCCCCCCCCCCCCCCCCCCCGCGCTTTGCGGTGTCGGTTTAGCGCTTTGCGCCTTCATAGCCTCCCCCCTCCCCCCCCGCCCCCCCCCCCCCCCCGTTCTTTGGGAACCCTATCCCCCTAAAAATGAACTGATCCGCCCCTGGTTCGTACATTTTTCCATTCTCGAACCCTGAGAAGCACATTACAGTGACTGTTCTCTCCAAACACCAGCCCAACTCGCACTGTCTCCGCCATTTTGGTTCATCCGGGTCACTGCAGCGGGAAGGATTGAGGGAGCTCCGAACCTCCCTCGGCCTCCCGCCTTCACGGCGAGTGCGTCCTTATGAGCGAGGAACGTAGGAAACGCCTAGCCCTCGCGATTCTCTCGAGATTTTGGGCCAAACAAACGCGCCCAAGAACCGAAACACGACCAAATATTCAGCGAATATATCCCAAGACCCGGCAAATTTTAACCGAATACTTGGCCAGTATTTGCCATGACTTGGCAAACACCAGTTAAGAACCGGCTATAGTGACGCGCACCTTACAGGCACTGCTGTCTGTGAACAGCAACTCAACTGACATGGTTTCGGCCATTTTGAAGTAGGCCTATCTCGCTAGACGCAGCTAATGTACCTCCAAAGTCTATTCAGTGAACTCACAACTCTTTGAGAGCAAGAAGCTGAAGGAAACGCAATCGCCTAGCGCTTTCCTTACATTTCTTACCAATTCTTGCTAAAATGTTAACAGAAGCAACACACCCTTGTCATTTGGAGAGACTGCACTGAAGGCTTGGACATTTGGACTTGCAAATGAACTGGTCACAAAACAGAACAAGAACGTATGCATCAGTTATACAGCTTTTATTGCCGTTTTTATGGGAACTTAATTAAGTTGAAAAGTCCATATCTATACATGTATGTCTCGTGTATCTCAAACATGTAACTACAGCCAGTAATCCCTGGGAAATTGGAATTCATTGTGCCCACTCAGTTGCTGATGAACCAAATATAATGGGGGGAAATGTTAAATGTGGGGCTGCTTTTCTAATGAAACAAATGCCTGAATATGATAATATGCAACAGAACATGATGTGCAAAATGGGGTTCTCTCTCAAAATGATACCAAAGTTGTCTTTTCCCTTTAGAATAAAACGCTTAAATGCGGGAGTGGGGTTGGGGATGGGGGTGAACACGAAAAATATGGGCCAATGGAAATCGCTCTCAACAGTCTAATATAGTTAGTTGATGGATGAAGGAAGAAATTCTGGTTGCAGACTTAACAGATGTCTGTTACCAACAATGCAAACCTGGCCTGCCTCTATTTCATGGAGATGTCCAGCAAACGACTGTTGAGCGGGAAGCATAACACTCCTCTCCTGTCTTCACTTCAGGGGACGAAATATGCCTTAACTATAGAGGGAAAAGGTAAAGGAAAATGTTTGCTTCAGTCCATTCAGCCTTATGACTATTGGCAGTTAATAGCACACGTTTTGCACCTATCTATCCAGATTCAATTACGTAGGTCTACTTGTCATTCTGCAAGACGTGGGGAGCGAAGCAGATGGTGAAGGCGTTGTCTCGGTCAGGCCCCAGGATGAAGTCCACCCACACGTTGACGTAGTCCTCTCTGCTCAGGAGCGCGCCCTCCTCTCCTGTCAGGTACAGGAAGGCAGCCGAGAGGCGGTCGATGTCGTCAAAGCCGAAACACCTCATGGCCACCTCCATCTCCTCCTTGGAAATGAAGCCATCTTTGTTGATGTCGAAGATCTGGAAGAAGGTGTCCACCATTTTCTTCATGGAACACTTCGCTAACTCTGGATGAACCTGCGCCAGCTGCCCAAAAGCCTCGACAAATTCGTCCTCTGTGAGCTGGAGGGAGAGAACGAGAGCGTAGACAAATATGAATGGTGCCATCTACAACGTCACATTAGTGCATTTGCTGTCTTTGGGTTCAAAGGTAATTAACGAATAGAGGTGAGAAAACATGCAGCTACGACTTTGTCTCAAGCTTGATCTTCACTTAATCATCACGCTCCACGCCACCACAGGTCCTTCACAATGACTTAATTTTTTTTTTCCAAAGTTCAACTGACAAATTTATTCAAAATAGCACCGAAACGCGTACAATAAAAGGTTTGAGCAGCAGGCGAAAGGCGAAAGGGACGCTAGAAAGGGTTCTAACACCGAAACACGTACAATCAAAGTTTGAGCGGCAGTCGAAACGCGTACAATCGAAAGTTTGAGCAGCAGTCGAATGGCGAAAGGAACGCTAGAAAGGGTTGTGTCAAAGAGTTCTGGGATCACAGGGCAGCCGTCGTGCTGCAGATAACCGAATAAATAAACACGAACAGTGTGGAGCAGTTACACTGTGAAAAGTGCGGTGGTCACTGGCCCTAGACTTAAATTGGAGGACATATCTGACCTTGAGTCCTGATTTGAGCGCCTTGCTGACTTCAGCGATGCGGGGGAAGGAGGGTCTGTTTGATGGGGGAGCGGGGTCATCCTGCAGGACCAGGTCCCAGCCGTCCACCAACCAATTGCGAATCTCCTGTGCACGGGCTGCGTCCAGACGGTACTGCTGCACGAAGCGCTCTGCGATGATCTGGAAGTCGTCCCGCCCCATGCACCCATCCTTGCTCACGTCCACCATTCGAAACCACGTCCGCATCTGCAACAGAACAGGGGAAGAGGAACCATGAGATGTATGGAGCAAGGGCGTGTGAAAGAATGGAATGCACCTCGAAAAGGTAGTGGACATGCCGCAGACGTGTATCGGTGAATACAATGCGTTTTGATTTGTTTTCTTTGTTTCGCTCTGTGTGTGTGTGTGTGTGTGTGTGTGTGTGTGTGTGCGTGCGTGCGCGCGTGCGTCTGCCTGCCTGTGTCTGTCTGTGTCTGTCTGATTGTCTTGTCTGTCTGTCTGATTTTCTTGTCTGTCTGATTTTCTTGTCTGTCTGTCTGACTGTCTTGTCTGTCTGTCTGATTGTCCTGTCTGTCTGTCTGTCTGTCTGTCTGTCTGTCTGTCTGTCTGTCTGTCTGTCTGTCTGTCTGTCTGTCTGTCTGTCTGTCTGTCTGTCTGTCTGTCTGTCTGTCTGTCTGTCTGTCTGTCTGTCTGTCTGTCTGTCTGATTGTCTTGTCTGTCTGTCTGTCTGATTGTCTTGTCTGTCTGTCTGATTGTCTTCTCTGTCTGTCTGTCTGATTGTCTTGTCTGTCTGTCTGATTGTCAATCAGACAGACAAGGCAGACAAGACAATCAGACAGACAAGACAATCAGACAGACAAGACAGACATACAAGACAGACAAGACAATCAGACAGACAGACTAATCACTCCTGACCAAACCACCGAGATGCTCACTTTGGAAAACCTTGACAACAAAGCCTACGTCATTGGTGGATCCGCTCTAGGGATCTTGCTCGGTGTCAGCAACTCGCGCCTGCAACTACTTTCGGCAAGCAGTCGCATGTGGGGTTTGAACTGCATCGATCCCACTGTTGCGTCCTTGGGTGAAGTGTTCGATTTTATTCACGAGGCGTTTCTCTACATACGAGTAGGATGGGTGCCTGTGACGTCACAGACAGTACTCTGGAGTGCAAGCGACCGTCGTGGCAGCAAGCCATGGTGTGAGCATTAAGTTGGAACACTCGTAGGAAGGTATGAATAAGGACGGGGCGTCACTGTGCATTTTTGGTGGTCGCCTGTCCTTGTCTGTACTGTCTGGAGTACAAACAGGTGGCTCGGTGACTAGGAAATAAAGTGTAAAGTGGTTGGTAACCTCGTTTTAGAAGAAAAGTCGGTTGGTGAGGCACAGGATGTGGATGCAAAGTGGGAAGAGCTTCACAAGGTGCCGCGGAAAGAGACCATAATTTTGCCACCATTACGTTTTTGTTCATTTTCAGAATTTATGAACCATAACAAGCGAGTTTCACGATACACGTTCTTTACAGTATTAAAAAAAAAGGCTAACGCAAGTACAATATATATGAGTCATCGCTTTTCAGCACAATTCGATCTTTAGATGAAGTGCAGACCTAGCAGTGGCAGCACAGCTGAGAAAGTGTTCCATAAGGCAAGGTGGGCAAGACTGAACAGATGAATCCGCACGCCATCTTCACAGTTTTCACTTTCAGGAAGGGCTTCGATTAAGACAACGGAGCGACTGGCATGCTGAGCTCGTCTGTCCCCAACGGCTGACATTTAATCAGATTGTCCACCTCATTCGCTTTGGCACGAGAACGTCCAATCTGAATTTTCACTGTGTGCGTAACTAGGAGGAAAAGGTAGGACTGATCGATACCGAGGGGACGTCCGGGGAATAGGCGCCTCAAGACCTCGACTGTGGTTCTTGGCCCTTGCTGTCTTTGACGTTGGAACCATGCATGCCTACAGCCTGCACGTCGGTGGCAGAGACGAGAAGGCGTGCAGCAGTTAACCCTCGCACGAGCATTCAAGTTGCTCTGTGAACTCACCACAGCATCTACGTAAGTTCAAATATGTCTCTTCAATCTCACCCCAACCCCCCCACACCTAATTAAGTAACCCACCCATTCCAACTCCTCTTTTAATCTTAGACAAAAATAATCTTTTTCGCCTGCAGTTACAGACGATATGTGTTTATCGCATATACAATAGAGTTCTTATTCATAGATAAGAATTAATAATTAAACATGTTACTTTCCGTTACAAAAACTGACAGCCATCTCTAATTTGTCGGTGTTTTTCCTGTCTCTTGTTCGTGTTTGACCACATAGCCAGTATGTTCCAACATTACATCGTAGAAAATTCTCTCTCTCTCTCTCTCTCTCTCTCTCTCTCTCTCTCTCTCTCTCTCTCTCTCTCTCTCTCTCTCTCTCTCTCCACACACGCATTAATAGGTCAAAGTTGATTGGTTCCATCTTTCTTGATCTAAAAAAAGCATTTGACATGGTTCATCATAACATTTTAATTGAAAATTATTACTTTATCTAAATGGTTGTAACATGGTGAAATTCTTTCAATCATTTTTAAGAGACAGACAGCAGTATGTTTATTTCATTGGACATGCTTCTTTATGTGGCCATTTACAAGTGGGAGTACCACAATTTTCTGTATTAGGTCCTCTTTTGTTCTGCCTATTCATCAATGATCTACCATTACACATCTCTGATAAACAGGTTACATGTAGTATGTTTGCTGATGATGTAACACTTTCAACCTCAAGTGTCAGGACTGAATGTGTGTGTGACAGTAAAACTTCAAGGGAGCCTGGATGAAATACGTTCCTGGTGCTCTTCGAATTTAATGGTCATAAATCCTTCCAAAACGTAATATATGGTGATAACTACAAGACAAAAACATCAAGTACACCCTTTATCTCTTCCTCTTTATCTTGATTCTTTGAGAACCGAAAACATTGTTGAGCACAATGTTCTTGGTGTAATAATTGATGATCATTGAGGATGGCAATCACACATTGATTATATTTGTTTAAAAAATCCATTAATCTATTTCTTCTCTCCAAATTAAGACATAGTTTTGACATTCAAACTTGCAAAAATCTTCTTCCATGCTCATATCTTATCTCACGTTAATTATGCGTCAACAATTTGGGATGCTAACTTGAAAAGGATGAGGTCATTGTATCGAAGAGTCTCTAAGCTTATAATAACAGTTAGTTCACTATCTACAAATGACAAAATGAAAGAACTTAATATCTTGCCTTTTCATAAGCATTTACAATTTAATGAATGTGTCTTAATGAACAGAATTAATTATTGTGAGGTGCCTGATTATTTGATAAACTTATTCCAGCATTCAAATATTCGTGTACATAACTTTATAATACCACAACCTAGGATTGATTTGTTTAAACATAGCCCATCTTACTCAGGGGCTACTATGTGGAACACACTACCCAATTCTCTTAAAATTGCGAAATCTTTAGATAATTTTAATTGAAACTACACACTTTTCTTATGCAGTCATCCTAGCTAATTTCTCATCTTATTCTAAATTCACTTCGTGATTATTTTCAATGTGGTATTTCGTTACCATGAATTGATTGTAACCTGTGTTATTGTGTGACTTTTGAGTGGGATAGAGGGTGGGTGGGTGGGTAGGGATGGAGGATGGGATTGTATTTGTTTGTTTGTTTGCTTGCTTGTTTTAATAAGGGCTGAATGTAATGTTATGGTCGGTGACCATTTAGGATAGGTGATGGGAAGGATTGACGAGACGGTGTCGGTAACACGTGTTTATTCCAGCTATAGCTCATGATACCGAGTGCGGGGAGGTAACCCATGCTGTAATTTCTCCCAATGGAGTTGCTTTCCTTGATGGACAAGTTTGCGATCACGAGATCTAAACATTACATGTAAGATAGGCAGCTATGCCTAATTCATTAATTTCTCTTGAAAAATAAGTTTAATCAATCACTCAATCTCTCTCTCTCTCTCTCTCTCTCTCTCTCTCTCTCTCTCTCTCTCTCTC
>JAWQFJ010000658.1:2500-30735 GCA_034096865.1 Theodoxus fluviatilis
ATAGGCATTAAAAACAGTGTGTACAACGGTAAGGGGTTAGAACACCTGCAGGGCATTCTAATCATAGTTCCCAGGATAATTGTCTGTACCGCCTACCTGCTGCCGCTTTTGGTTTTTCCGTTTTCCAGTCGGATTGTTGTTTCCAAGGAGAGTAAGGTTTACATCTACGAACAAATCTGGAGTTGAGAGAGAGGAGAGAGAGAGAAGGAGAGCGAGAGAGGAGGGAGAGAGAAGAAGGAGAGGGGAAAGAGGGGGGGCGGGGGGGGGGCGGTCGAAAGGGGGCGAAAGTAAAGAGAGATAGATAGAGAGAGATAGAGAGAGAGTAGTGAGAGAGGTTGATTGATTGATTGATTGATTGATTGATTTATTTATTTATTTATTTATTTCGGCCGACGACCCATTGGATACATTGCATATTTACAGATAATGGTGAAAAACACATTTTAAATTTTGATTATTGTATGTACACAACGTTTTAAAATAACTAACATTAAATGTTTCCGTGTTGTCACGTCTTAAAACAATAGTTTAGCCACGTTTGCCTGCTCGTTTGGAAACGCGTGCTCGCGCTCACACACACACACACACACACACACACACACACACACACACACACACACACATTCACACATCTTTACATATGTCATTCCTTTGCTATAACTGTATTCTGTTGCATATTACTTGATGGACAATGCTCCTCTGTTATTCACTGTAAGTCTATGGTGCTACTCTCCGAATTGTACCCATCATCCATGGTAAAAAGGCAGTGACCGGCGCTAAAATGTTTCCTTCTGAATGAACATTGCTTTTTCTTGTTTCAGCTGAGTTCGTAATTTGAACGCATAATGTATGTGCATAGCCACATCTTTATTTCTTTGACACGTTTTTCCATTTATCTAATGCTTTAGTTGAGAGTGTGAGGACAGTTCCATATGTTTGGCAATATATTTTTCTCTCAGCTCTTTATATCTGACAAAATGTAGGATAAAGTGCTTTTCATCCTCTATTCTCTCTTTACAGGATGGACATGCATTATTTTCGCGTTGATTCTTTGCATAGCGTTTATTCGTGCCAAGCGAGTTGAGACCCATTTTAAATCGGATGAAAGTATCTCCGAACTTCTTAATTGTAATATCATTGATATATCTTTCACATATGATCTTACTTTTGTATGATCTGTAGAATACAAATCTCTCCCTTTCATTGATTTTTGATGCCCATTCCTGATGGTAACAGTCTCGTAATCTCTGTATTAGATTTCGCAAGAAAGCCTTCTCATTTGTTGTTTGACCTTTTTTAAAAACGTACGCAAAGCCCAGTGGGGATAGACACTCTTCTACATTCTTTACCCAGTTCAAATGCTTTGATGTAGATGCTCTTTGCGACATCAAAAAGGCATGCTTTGGGAGTCTGTCTATCGGCATTTTACATAACCTTAGCCAGTATTTCACAGATTTCAATATCGCATCTATATATAATGGGTATCTTCCTGTCTCACTATATACCATGCTATTCGGTGATCTGGCATCTATACTAAGGAATCTTTTACAGGCAAACAGGTGTGCCTTTTCCACGGTCTCTCGTTTGGTCAGGCCCCATACTTCTGCTCCATAAAGTAGGGCTGTTTTCACTTGGGAGTCGTACAGCTTAAAATATACAGTAATACTGCTCCATCCAAACACGCAGTCGTCTTGAAAGGATGGTGGTAAAGACCTTACTTAGTGCACATAGTAACGATATGCCCCTACAGTTCTCCACGTTTTGCACATCTCCCTTCTTGTGCAATGGGATAATCATTGATTTTGACCATGCCTCCGGAAAATAGGGAGAGTACAAAATAGCATTAAAGAATTTGGTCAGAAATGGGGTTATTTTTTCATGAGCTGCCTTAAGACAACCTCCAGGCAGTCCGTCGAGACCGGGTGCCTTCTTGTGTTTTAATCTACCTATGGCGCTATTGACTTCCTCCCTACTAATCTCACCGTCTAATAATTCATGTCGCACCACTTCCAGATCTGACTCTTCGTATTCGTCATGGTCACGGGCGCGGAACATTGCCTCGAAGTAAGACTTCCAATCATCAATAGTGATGTTTGGTCGAGGACTAGAGCGTCGTGTGAAGCTTCTTACAACAGCCCAGAATGACAGAATTTTGCAGACTTTTCAAATGAGTGTTACGCACTTCCTCGAAATAACTGAGTTTCTTTTCTCTAATAAGGTCTTTGTACCTGCGTCGGTTCTGTATGTAGATTTCTTTGCTACCTGCTAATTTGAACTTCCTGAAAATTTTCAGAGACTTGATGGCCAGACTTTTACTTTCAAGACAGTCTTTGTCAAACCACGGATATTGTGATTACGTGGTGCTTTGTCATTAATCCTTATTTCCTTTTTTTAAGCAGTCAGCACACCAGGTCATCATTTCAGTAAACTGCGCGACAGCGACATCAATAGAGCTATCAATCGATGTCAAGGCTCTTGCGAGCTGGTTACTGGACTCATGTGATTCTGCTCTATCCTTAATTATCTCTATTTTGCTATTGTCCCAACACAACTTTGCATATGTTCTGGTTTGCCTGCCCGGCATGGCATGTGGTCGGGGGGTTCCAACAACAATTTCGAGAGGCAAGTGATGTGACTGTACTTGGGATACTACACACAGGACTATAGTGTATGGGAGATACCGGGCGATAATCAAACCATAATCGATTACAATGTCTTCATGAGGAAATATGTACGTAAATCTACCCACGTTGTCACTGGATGCAAATTCTCAGAGCCAGTATCGTGTCACATTCAGTTTTTAATGTCGTGGCGCTCCCTGCGAGAGCATTCTTGACTAACATCGCCACACCTCCTGATCTTCTGCCTTGTGAGGACAGTTTTACCCCAGGGGAATGTAATGCGACATGTGCCGAATGCGAAGTTCGGTGAGGTAAAGGTTTCTGTCAGGCAGCAAACATCAAAACGATGCATGTATAAACCTGGCTCTGTGAATTTGGTGAACAGACCTTCCACATTCCAGGACACAATTTTCATTGAAGCATCAGTACTTTTTCTTCCGGGTCTACCACTTACTTCTTGCAATGGGCACTGGCCTCGATGTCAGAACTGCGTTTCCGTTTGTTCTGCATCTTGTGTGGATGTGGCTGAGCTACGCAGTCTGCCATGCCACGAAGAGGACGGGGTCATCGCTGCAGCCTGCCCCGAGTTACCATTTTCTGTTTGCATGCTATCAGAACTTTTTCCTGCAGCGGCTTTCAGTGCATTCGCTCCAGAGTTTTTGGTCAACCATTCACTGATGGTTTTCTGGGGGGTTTTCCTGGCTGAATCCAACAAAGGTAGTTCATCTGCACGAAATGTTCTCCAGTCATCTCCACCTGTTCTCCATCTTGAGTTCTGTCGTTAAAAGTGAACAGTTCTCCCCGCACCTCTGATTTGAGTTCGCCCATCAATTCTACGTCTTCGCCACTGGGTGTCCCCAAGGAGGAGTGAGAGAGATCCTCGTCTTGGTCTACTGACGGTAGCACCTGTTGTGACTGGATCAGAAACCTCTCGTCTGGTTCGATAGGTGCAGTAGAAACGGCTTCGTCTCTGCACGAAAGTGTTGCTGGTAGCTTTTGCCAAGAACACCCACCCTCATCCCGCATTTCGTGGATGGGACTTCTCCATTTTTCAGAGTGCCTGTTGATGGGATTCTTCTGATAATCTTGGACGTTTCCAGTTTTCTTTGAAGAGTCACGGTGCTCAATTGTAGACCCACATGGATCTCTAAACGGATGCTGTTCTCTGCTCAGGGCTGTTCCACATTGTCTCTGGAACTTGTAGCTGTCGGGATGGACCCACGTTCCAAAATTAACGTGGTGTCTTCCAGGCTCGTAGCTATCGGAATGGGCCCCCGTCCCAGCATTCACGTGGTGATCACGGCAGACGTCTTCACCCTGCATCCTTGCAAAGCCATTCGGTAAAATTGGAGGTTGTCTCCAAGCCTCGTAGCTATCGGGATGGGCCCATGTTCCAAGCTCATCATGATGAACATGTCTTGTGTCCTCACCCTGCTTCCACGACTGGCACTGAGCTGGCATTGAACCCATGTCTTCATGTTCATAACTCCATTCTGGAGCATACTGGTTCCTGTTGTCAGCTCTCTTCCTTCGCCTTTCTTGCCTTTGGGGTTTGAAGGACTGACGTTGGCGATATGTAGGATGGCTAGGTCTGTCATCCTGAAACCAGAGTTTATTGCCACGAAAAGAGGCGTGGTGTCCTTGATCGCGGAGGTCGCTGAGGATTTTCGCTTGCCTCCTGGTGAGTTCACTAGCGACCTTGATTCCTCGGCCTCGCATGGCGTTTCTGCCGTGCTTCAGAAGCGTGAGCTTGTCGTGTTCGCTCACTCGGGTGATGTTCTGGACGTTCGCAGCTAGGGCGTCTACTTGAGTAGATAGTGCAGCCATACCACCACGAATATCCTCATGTTTTCTCACAGAACTTTCAGAGTCCTGTTCACAGAGGCTTGCCATCTCTATGACTGTTTTCTGGATTCTGAACACAGAGACATAGTATCTCTGACACAGGTTGGTCACGTGACTTCGGCTCCACATTCCAATGATTCTACCAATCAAAATTCAACATGATCAGAAGACCATTGAGAGTAAAAAGAGGCGATTCTATTTCACTCCAATTATTTATCCCGATAGATAAACACAAATTTGGTGTTCTAATAAAACTAATCTATGAGATTTTCAGGAAATCATTTGAGAACTACTTTTAGCGCGAACGTTTCTATAAGGTTGCAAACTGCCTTGAGCACGTGTGATTGGGTATAAAGTAATGCACGCGATCTTTGGACCTACTATAAACGCAGCGAAAAGGATTCCTATGGGTCCGGGCTGGTTTCGTGAATCTATGGTTATACTCTCGCAAGTAAATGCTTTCTGGCCGGAACCTGTGGTCTAACTGCCTTCACACTGTTCGAGGAGCTCCACACTTCGATCATTCGTGTATCGACTGATGGAGTCAGTAAGTGATTTAACCTACATTCCGTCTGTGTTGAACGTTAATCGAATGGGAGTTTCTTCTGTAGGAATCCGTCCGATTCCGAAGTTCGATATTATCGGATAGCTCAGAAGCAGTTTTTCTAAGTTTAATCCTTCTAAGCATACATTAAATGAATGATTCTTCATCAGCAAAAGCACTCAGTGGGTTTCTGTGTGTATCGAAGATTATGCAGACGGGATTGGTTGCCTTACTCGCTCAATGAAGTATAAATATTGCTGTTGTATTCAAAGTCCTTATAATTAGTAGAGTTCACAATATTACACTCTTGTGATTCGAATTTTACCGCATACAAGTTTTACATTCATGGGAAATCGATGTTTAAAAAATGAATTGACGAAAACATGGCTGCCAGTATCGAGTGTATCACAACAAGCGGAGGAATACACTCACGATGTGATATGCCATTCAGCGTGGCCGAGACTCTGTGTTCAGAACGGTGGTATGCATGTTATGGAAGAATTAAGGCTATCACGTGACCAACCTGTTGCTGAGACTATATTCACTAGTCTCAGCCACGCTGAATGTGTTTTCTGCTGCTTCTTGAGTTCTGTATCCAAAAGCTGATATCGCTTCTGCATTCTTTCCTCCAGATCTCTGAAGCGCTGCTCCCATTTGGTTTCCAAAGAGTTGTCCTCCAAAGGGATATGCCCTGATTCTTCTGAAGACTCACTGACCGCAGCGGATTCTAGATCCCCAGTCTTCCCTGGTCCCTGGTTGGCCTCGACGTCCCCTGCCATGAGGGCCGACAAGTCATGCAGATTTTGCTTCGGAGAGCGGTCCTGTAGTACTGCCATCACCATGAGAGCTGCGTACAGAACTACAGCAAGCAGGCCTGCTCAGGCCCGAGACTGGGTTAGCTCAAGGCATGTAAGAAGGGAAAAGCACATGCTGGGATGGCTTGTTGTTGGTGTGAACGCAAACTCCCGCTCGTCGCTGTTGGTTTCACGTGCAGCAGTGCCCGAGGGCGCAGCTCTATCACGATTTGCAGCTCTCTCTCTCTCTCATCTTCAAGCGTTGAAAAACTTTCTGTGTCTGCTTGTAATAACCCCCAATTTGATCATCTATGGGGAATCTGGAAGGTTCCCATTGTACCTTAATTATATGATCTGATTTATTAGATACTGGCTGAGAGTTCTGAGAATGGACTCGAGCCGATTACCACGAAAAGTGTACAACATGATGTTGTACTGCTCTGTAACAGAAAATTAGGCGTACAGTGTGAAATATTTGTTGGAGAAACATAATTTAAATCATGCGTGGGAAGTACAAGTCGTACAGAGTGAACCGTCTTTTTTGAGATCACTAAAGGAAAGCCTCATAGTGGAGTATACTGCTAATTGACGAGAAGGGCTGAATCGCAGTGACAGGCAATCAAATTACAGAAGGTTCAAACAAGAATGTTGTGGCGAGACCTATCTGCAAACCATTGACAAAAATATGTATCGACACACGTATATTCGTTTTCGCTGCGGAGTATCGTATTTATTTGTCCACCAGAACCGATGTAAAGCTCCATCTTCAGCCATGTCTACCTGTCCATTCTGTTATGAAGTAGATGAAACAGAAGAACACTTCCTGCTCGAATGTCCAGTTTATGCTGATCTGCGACAGATGTACATCTTTGATGTAACTGAACCCCATTAAACTGTCAATATTGAGAAGCTGCTGTCCATACAAGATATGCAAATGATAAAATCAATAACAAGGTACCTGCACCATGCGATTCAAAGGAGACATGAGGCTGTGAGAATTGCGTCAACCGAAGCTTTCTATTTGTAATGTTGTGATAGGCCGGTGGCCTGAGCAAATAAGCCCGTTCGTTCGTTCTCTCCCTCTCTCTCTCCTCCCCTCTCTCTCCCCACCCCCCACCCCCACCCCTCTCTCTCTCAAAATGGGCTGTCGGTTTATGAATAAACATTCAGTTTAGTTCTCTCTCTCTCTCTCTCTCTCTCTCTCTCTCTCTCTCTCTCTCTCATAAGTTGGACCAATATCTCTATCATCTGGACATACCTAATCTCAGGGACTTGCACATACGACATCGTTTGAATATCAGCGAACTATCCGTACATTGATATATAGATTCAGTGAACCAGCTACAGGCACGTCGCTGTGTCCTAGTTGCAGAGAAAATCATGACAATGGACTATCCATACACTTTATATTTGTATACCCAGTCTTTGAAGATATTAGAATGAAATACATAAACTTGTTTTGGGCTAACTATATGCTGGAAAGTCTGATTGTATGGTTTTCAAATAATTAAAGAGTAAGGTCTGTAAGCTCATACTTACTCCATGCGGTTAAGAGATGGAGGTTTACATCGTGAGCTGTGATACTCGTGATACAGAGTCCTTGTACTGGGCCAAAAGCCTATACAATAAAGCATTCGTTCGTTCATTCGTTCGTTTTCTCTCTCTCTGTATGTGTGTATGTGCGTGCGTGTGCGTGTGTAGTGTGAGTGCGTGTGTTTAGTGTGTGAGTGCGTGTGCGTGTGTAGTGTGCTTGCGTGTGCGTGTGTGTAAACTAAAGCAGGATGAACACTGTAGAGAGCTATGTATTTCACCTTTCGATCTCAAGTAAGTGGCTGACAAATCTTCGTCTAATGAGATCCTCCGCCCAGATAGAGGAGAGTCACCCAGCCTTGGCGCGGCGGTTTGCAGCAGCAGTGGCCTTCTCTCTCCTCGCCCCACAGTGAGCTCGGACCTGGGGCGCCGTGCTTACGCTAGGTACAACTTGCACTATCTTGCAAGGAATAGGCCAGTGTCCAATTGTGTCAACATGATGAAAGCAGATATAAAACAGTTAAATGTCACGTTGACACCGGCCCATTGTTTGCCAACCTAGTAGGGTAAGCATTTGTCTGACACGTGTTAACACCGGCCCATTGTTTGCCAACCTAGTAGGGTAAGCATTTGTCTGACACGTATTAACACCGGCCCATTGTTTGCCAACCTAGTAGGGTAAGCATTTGTCTGACACGTATTAACACCGGCCCATTGTTTGCCAACCTAGTTGGGTAAGCATTTGTCTGACACGTATTAACACCGGCCCATTGTTTGCCAACCTAGTAGGGTAAGCATTTGTCTGACACGTGTTAACATCGGCCCATTGTTTGCCAACCTAGTAGGGTAAGCATTTGTCTGACACATGTTAACACCGGCCCATTGTTTGCCAACCTAGTAGGGTAAGCATTTGTCTGACACGTATTAACACCGGCCCATTGTTTGCCAACCTAGTAGGGTAAGCATTTGTCTGACACGTATTAACACCGGCCCATTGTTTGCCAACTAGTAGGGTAAGCATTTGTCTGACACGTATTAACACCGGCCCATTGTTTGCCAACTAGGCAGGCTAGGCAACGCGCCTGTTCATGAGGGCGGGCGCTTGCGAGCGTTTGCTATGCTCGCCTCCTCAATAGACATTCTCGCGTCCACTAGTCTAGCAGTCGTTGTAATAGTAGAAGGTGAAGAGCGTTCTCTGGTTCTCTGCTCCCTCAAAACTGAGCAGGAGTCAAGCACAGCGACCCCTTGCCCTCCCACCCGGCTCCCTGTCCTCCCACCCGGCTCCCTGCCCTCCCACCCGGCTCCCTGCCCTCCTACCCGGCTCCCTGCCCTCCCACCCGGCTCCCTGCCCTCCCACCCGGCTCCCTGCCCTCCCACCCGGCTCCCTGCCCTCCCACCCGGCTCACTGCCCTCCCACCCGGCTCACTGCCCTCCCACCCGGCTCACTGCCCTCCCACCCGGCTCCCTGCCCTCCCACCCGGCTCCCTGCCCTCCCACCCGGCTCCCTGCCCTCCCACCCGGCTCCCTGCCCTACCACCCGGCTCCCTGCCCTACCACCCGGCTCCCTGCCCTCCCACCCGGCTCCCTGCCCTCCCACCCGGCTCCCTGCCCTCCCACCCGGCTCCCTGCCCTCCCACCCGGCTCCCTGCCCTCCCACCCGGCTCCCTGCCCTCCCACCCGGCTCCCTGCCCTCCCACCCGGCTCCCTGCCCTACCACCCGGCTCCCTGCTCTTCCACCCGTCTCCCTGACCTCCCACCTGGATCCCTGCCCTCCACACCTGGATCCCTGCCCTCCCACCTGGATCCCTGCCCGCCCCAGCACAGACTCCTTCGTAGGCGTGAACACAGGTGAGCTCACAAGAATCAAGAACTAGCCAGATACACACAGATGGATGGATGGGTCTTGGGGTCACCCTAGACCGCAGACTGACATGGAGAAACCAGCTGCACAAGAATGAGGTCAGAGGGAAAATCAGGATGGCCCTAATGAAGAAAACTGTCAGGCATGGACTGGGGTGCAGACCAGACCGTACTGAAGAAGCTGTACGTGGGCAGGGTCCGTCCCGTTCTGGAGTACGGTATGGCAGCTGCAGCAACTGCTGCCAAGTTAAAACAGCGACATGCTGGCCAGACTGCAGAACCAGGCCATGAGAATGATGACAGGAGCCATGCGCAGTACCCCTATCACTGCTCTAGAGACTGCCACAGGTCTGCAACCCCTTGATGACAGAAAGAACATCAAGGTGCTGACACAAGCAGCAAAGTTCAAACGCCTCCAAAATCACCCCATGCATGAAAGAATGAGCATGCCAACAAAAGGGAGGCTCAAAAGGTCCAGCTTTATCAACCAAAGCAGGATACTTGAGAGGAGAGACCCAGAGCTGTTGGACCACATGCTAACACCAATACCAACAACAACATCTGTCCCCTCATGGGAAAGACTGAAATTCCCAACCATCAGAGATGACATTCCAGGCATTAGGAAGAAAGGCACACAGTCAGACCACGAGAGGAAGTCACTGACCCTAGAGCTCATCCAGTCTACCTACCCTGAAGAACAGTGGACACACGCCTATACGGATGGGTCTGCCGCAGAAGCATCGAGGGATGAAGGAGGCGTGTATATCAGGTACACCGGATACGAGACCCACATCCCCATAGCAACGGGCAGATACTCCACCAACTTCAGAGCAGAGGCCAGAGAACGGCAGCGGCCCACTTACTGGATCACCAAGATGCGACACACCAGCACGTGGTCATCTATACTGATGCTTTGTGCTGAGCGCACTCCAGGACCCTCGCAAGAAGAAACTGAATGAACTTGCAGCCACTCTGTCTGAGCTGGCCGCACAGGTGACACTGACACTCCAATGGATTCCTGCACACTGTGGAGTGCATGGAAATGAGACGGCTGACAGACTGGCCAGGGAAGGTGGTCAGCTGGACCAGAAAGACAGACAGGTCTCTTACGCAGAAGAGAAGACCATCATCAAGGCTCTGTCTCAAAAAAAGTGGCGCCAGCAACATCAGAACTACAACAAGAATGACAGCTACTACTTTCTGAACAGAGCTGACCAAGTCATTCTGCTCAGACTCCGAACAGGACACAACAAATTGCCGGCACATATGTTTCACAAGTTCAAAGTCGGTCAGACAGACTGATATCCTTGCGACACTTCCTCGATGACCGGTGAACACCTTCTCCCTCAGAAGAGCCACGTGGTCAGACTCGATACCAGCGAGAAGCAAACTATGGCAACCTGGAGGAGCTGCGGAGAACAGTTGCATTTGTGCGGGCGACTGGCGCAATCATCTAGCGATAGACAAGAAGAAGAATAAGGATGGGTGGGTGGATGGATGGATAGATGGACGATTGGATGAATGAATGGGTGGATGAACACAAATACGTAGAGCAACCCCACAGAACTCACCATCCCCTTTCTCCAGACCCACTCCAAAAAAAGAAAGAAGAAAGAAGCAGTGGTGAGAATAAACAAGGCTTGCCTGGTTGTTGTGGACGAGGCTTGAGACGCGTTGATCCTCCCCCTCACTGGTCCCGCTGCTGGGGCGCCTCGGCTTGCCTCTCCGATGCCCATTAGGCCTGGGTGCACAGGGCCCGTGCGGTTCTGCTTCCTGGCCAGAGAATCTTCGGAGTTGTGGTTCATCTCCAGTACGTCGCCCCACACGACTTTAGAGGGACAGAGCGATAACGCGACGTCAGTGCTCAAGGGCATATTACTCACAGTCAGTCCCATTGGAATGCAGTTGGGGATTAATCTCCGAGTTCTGGTTCATCACAATCTGTGCATTCATCATTAACGCCTCCAGAGGGAGACCTTGCAGGACGTTTCCATTCCGCACGTCGATACTTGGGACACGCGTGTCAGCGTGGTCATAAGA
This sequence comes from Theodoxus fluviatilis, assembly GCA_034096865.1. Classification (NCBI taxonomy): domain Eukaryota; kingdom Metazoa; phylum Mollusca; class Gastropoda; order Cycloneritida; family Neritidae; genus Theodoxus; species Theodoxus fluviatilis. The sequence goes on from JAWQFJ010000658.1 coordinate 13,735, forward strand.
GCTCGGGGTAGGGAGTGTGCAATCGCCATGGCTGTTGTAGTCCCCTTGGGGAACGTTAGTCACGCTGTACCCGTCTCCATGGTGACCCGAGTTCCATCTCAAACCGTCCCTTCCCGTGTCCAAGTTCATCGTTGTGGATGCTGGCCTCCGGCCGGCCTCCCAGAGATCCTGGTGACCCAGTAAGAAATGCTGACGATCTTCGTCTCGTCTCATTAGTCCCAGAAATTGCAATGGGGTAATCTTTTCCTGCTGCACATCCATTTCAGGAGCGATTTGGGTTGGGTATTTCCAGGTATCTTCGAGATCCGCCTGACCTCTGGCCACCTGCGGACGAGTGCGGCAGGAGGAGTCGTAGTCTAATGGGCCAGCTCTGCGTGACCTGTGGTCCACTTGGCTCTCCGGCCGCCTGCTCCACCTCTTGCCGCGGTTCGAGGGTGAGGATGACTCCATCTTGTTCCTGAAGAAATAAATATTTCTGGAGTGTTTTAATATTGTCAACAAAAGATAAAGGTGCTTATATATTCATAGTCAGGCAGTCTACGTGACAAAGGGCCTACGACATAAAAAGCTAGCTATGTCTTCTTGCAAAAGTCCACCAAGGGCAGTGACCGCACTCACTACACAGGCCTTCAGTTCTCTTTACAACGATTCCGCGTCCCCGCGGACGGCTTAATATTGTATCCAAGGTTTGTACAAGTAGTTTATACAGCAATTCATCACTCATATCTGAGTTTCTAACTACCTTACACTTTACCCTCTGATCATTGAGGAGCTCACAACAAACACAGTGACAGACATTTAAGACGTACAGTCAGATATCTGCACAAACTCCACTCCCTGGGGGGTATTCCAATTTGATGCTGAATGATGGCCGCATACAAAGGGTTAATCACAGAACAATTTGCCAACATTGCTTTCTCAGGTATCCGGTATTACTTCTGGGTGGTGACAACCAATGCTAGTTAAGCTTCTTGCTCAAGGATGCAAATCTGGGAACCACGCGGTATTGAACGCCGTACCCACTAGCCGCAAGCGACTACAGGTCAGGCGCACTGACCACTCGGCCTCAAGGTTGCCCAAACCGCTCCAACAAAATTGGCATGGAGTCCATTAGGAAGAAGCCCATGTTATGTCAGCAGGGACAAAATGTCACACGATAGGCAGGTCACGCCTACACGCCCCACCGTATTTTTTTGGTTTTTTTTTGCCTCTCGGACTAAACTAGTAAATACATGTTTCTGGTGCCTGAGTCAATGCGACCATGATTGCCGCTGGTGATCTTTGATCGTGGCGCGAGTCGATAACGATCAAAGATCACAAGCGGCATCATGGTCGCATGACCAGCACCAGAAAAATGTTTTACTTTTAGCCGAGAGGCAAATACGGTGGGGCGTGTAGGCGTGACCTGCCTATCGTGTGACATTTTGTCCCTGCTGACATAACATGGGCTTCTTCCTAATGGACTCCATGCCAATTTTGTTGGAGCGGTTTGGGCAACCTTGAGGCCGAGTGGTCAGTGCGCCTGACCTGTAGTCGCTTGCGGCTAGTGGGTACGGCGTTCAATACCGCGTGGTTCCCAGATTTGCATCCTTGAGCAAGAAGCTTAACTAGCATTGGTTGTCACCACCCAGAAGTAATACCGGATACCTGAGAAAGCAATGTTGGCAAATTGTTCTGTGATTAACCCTTTGTATGCGGCCATCATTCAGCATCAAATTGGAATACCCCCCAGGGAGTGGAGTTTGTGCAGATATCTGACTGTACGTCTTAAATGTCTGTCACTGTGTTTGTTGTGAGCTCCTCAATGATCAGAGGGTAAAGTGTAAGGTAGTTAGAAACTCAGATATGAGTGATGAATTGCTGTATAAACTACTTGTACAAACCTTGTGAGCAATAGTTAAGCCGTCCGCGGGGACGCGGAATCGTTGTAAAGAGAACTGAAGGCCTGTGTAGTGAGTGCGGTCACTGCCCTTGGTGGACTTTTGCAAGAAGACATAGCTAGCTTTTTATGTCGTAGGCCCTTTGTCACGTAGACTGCCTGACTATGAATATATAAGCACCTTTATCTTTGTTGACAATATTAAAAACCCAGAAATATTTATTTCTTCAGGAACAAGATGGAGTCATCCTCACCCTCGAACCGCGGCAAGAGGTGGAGCAGGCGGCCGGAGAGCCAAGTGGACCACAGGTCACGCAGAGCTGGCCCATTAGACTACGACTCCTCCTGCCGCACTCGTCCGCAGGTGGCCAGAGGTCAGGCGGATCTCGAAGATACCTGGAAATACCCAACCCAAATCGCTCCTGAAATGGATGTGCAGCAGGAAAAGATTACCCCATTGCAATTTCTGGGACTAATGAGACGAGACGAAGATCGTCAGCATTTCTTACTGGGTCACCAGGATCTCTGGGAGGCCGGCCGGAGGCCAGCATCCACAACGATGAACTTGGACACGGGAAGGGACGGTTTGAGATGGAACTCGGGTCACCATGGAGACGGGTACAGCGTGACTAACGTTCCCCAAGGGGACTACAACAGCCATGGCGATTGCACACTCCCTACCCCGAGCTCTTATGACCACGCTGACACGCGTGTCCCAAGTATCGACGTGCGGAATGGAAACGTCCTGCAAGGTCTCCCTCTGGAGGCGTTAATGATGAATGCACAGATTGTGATGAACCAGAACTCGGAGATTAATCCCCAACTGCATTCCAATGGGACTGACTGGAGTAATATGCCCTTGAGCACTGACGTCGCGTTATCGCTCTGTCCCTCTAAAGTCGTGTGGGGCGACGTACTGGAGATGAACCACAACTCCGAAGATTCTCTGGCCAGGAAGCAGAACCGCACGGGCCCTGTGCACCCAGGCCTAATGGGCATCGGGAGAGGCAAGCCGAGGCGCCCCAGCAGCGGGACCAGTGAGGGGGAGGATCAACGCGGCTCAAGCCTCGTCCACAACAACCAGGCAAGCCTTGTTTATTCTCACCACTGCTTCTTTCTTCTTTCTTTTTTTGGAGTGGGTCGGGAGAAAGGGGATGGTGAGTTCTGGGGTGCTCTACGTATTTGTGTTCATCCACCCATTCATTCATCCAATCGTCCATCTATCCATCCATCCACCCACCCATCCTTATTCTTCTTCTTGTCTATCGCTAGATGATTGCGCCAGTCGCCCGCACAAATGCAACTGTTCTCCGCAGCTCCTCCAGGTTGCCATAGTTTGCTTCTCGCTGGTATCGAGTCTGACCACGTGGCTCTTCTGAGGGAGAAGGTGTTCACCGGTCATCGAGGAAGTGTCGCAAGGATATCAGTCTGTCTGACCGACTTTGAACTTGTGAAACATATGTGCCGGCAATTTGTTGTGTCCTGTTCGGAGTCTGAGCAGAATGACTTGGTCAGCTCTGTTCAGAAAGTAGTAGCTGTCATTCTTGTTGTAGTTCTGATGTTGCTGGCGCCACTTTTTTTGAGACAGAGCCTTGATGATGGTCTTCTCTTCTGCGTAAGAGACCTGTCTGTCTTTCTGGTCCAGCTGACCACCTTCCCTGGCCAGTCTGTCAGCCGTCTCATTTCCATGCACTCCACAGTGTGCAGGAATCCATTGGAGTGTCAGTGTCACCTGTGCGGCCAGCTCAGACAGAGTGGCTGCAAGTTCATTCAGTTCCTTCTTGCGAGGGTCCTGGAGTGCGCTCAGCACAAAGCATCAGTATAGATGACCACGTGCTGGTGTGTCGCATCTTGGTGATCCAGTAAGTGGGCCGCTGCCGTTCTCTGGCCTCTGCTCTGAAGTTGGTGGAGTATCTGCCCGTTGCTATGGGGATGTGGGTCTCGTATCCGGTGTACCTGATATACACGCCTCCTTCATCCCTCGATGCTTCTGCGGCAGACCCATCCGTATAGGCGTGTGTCCACTGTTTTTCAGGGTAGGTAGACTGGATGAGCTCTAGGGTCAGTGACTTCCTCTCGTGGTTTGACTGTGTGCCTTTCTTCCTAATGCCTGGTATGTCATCTCTGATGGTTGGGAATTTCAGTCTTTCCCATGAGGGGGCAGATGATGTTGTTGGTATTGGTGTTTGCATGTGGTCCAACAGCTCTGGGTCTCTCCTCTCAAGTATCCTGCTTTGGTTGATAAAGCTGGTCCTTTTGAGCCTCCCTTTTGTTGGCATGCTCATTCTTTCATGCATGGGGTGATTTTGGAGGCGTTTGAACTTTGCTGCTTGTGTCAGCACCTTGATGTTCTTTCTGTCATCAAGGGGTTGCAGACCTGTGGCAGTCTCTAGAACAGTGACAGGGGTACTGCGCATGGCTCCTGTTATCATTCTCATGGCCTGGTTCTGCAGTCTGGCCAGCATGTCGCTGTTTGACTTGGCAGCAGTTGCTGCAGCTGCCATACCGTACTCCAGAACGGGACGGACCCTGCCCACATACAGCTTCTTCAGTACGGTCTGGTCTGCACCCCAGTCCATGCCTGACAGTTTCTTCATTAGGGCCATCCTGATTTTCCCTCTGACCTCATTCTTGTGCAGCTGGTTTCTCCATGTCAGTCTGCGGTCTAGGGTGACCCCAAGACCCATCCATCCATCTGTGTGTATCTGGCTAGTTCTTGATTCTTGTGAGCTCACCTGTGTTCACGCCTACGAAGGAGTCTGTGCTGGGGCGGGCAGGGATCCAGGTGGGAGGGCAGGGATCCAGGTGTGGAGGGCAGGGATCCAGGTGGGAGGTCAGGGAGACGGGTGGAAGAGCAGGGAGCCGGGTGGTAGGGCAGGGAGCCGGGTGGGAGGGCAGGGAGCCGGGTGGGAGGGCAGGGAGCCGGTGGGAGGGCAGGGAGCCGGGTGGGAGGTTAGGGAGCCGGGTGGGAGGGCAGGGAGCCGGGTGGGAGGGCAGGGAGCCGGGTGGGAGGGCAGGGAGCCGGGTGGTAGGGCAGGGAGCCGGGTGGTAGGGCAGGGAGCCGGGTGGGAGGGCAGGGAGCCGGGTGGGAGGGCAGGGAGCCGGGTGGGAGGGCAGGGAGCCGGGTGGGAGGGCAGTGAGCCGGGTGGGAGGGCAGTGAGCCGGGTGGGAGGGCAGTGAGCCGGGTGGGAGGGCAGGGAGCCGGGTGGGAGGGCAGGGAGCCGGGTGGGAGGGCAGGGAGCCGGGTGGGAGGGCAGGGAGCCGGGTGGGAGGGCAGGGAGCCGGGTGGGAGGGCAGGGAGCCGGGTGGGAGGACAGGGAGCCGGGTGGGAGGGCAAGGGGTCGCTGTGCTTGACTCCTGCTCAGTTTTGAGGGAGCAGAGAACCAGAGAACGCTCTTCACCTTCTACTATTACAACGACTGCTAGACTAGTGGACGCGAGAATGTCTATTGAGGAGGCGAGCATAGCAAACGCTCGCAAGCGCCCGCCCTCATGAACAGGCGCGTTGCCTAGCCTGCCTAGTTGGCAAACAATGGGCCGGTGTTAATACGTGTCAGACAAATGCTTACCCTACTAGGTTGGCAAACAATGGGCCGGTGTTAATACGTGTCAGACAAATGCTTACCCTACTAGGTTGGCAAACAATGGGCCGGTGTTAATACGTGTCAGACAAATGCTTACCCTACTAGGTTGGCAAACAATGGGCCGGTGTTAACATGTGTCAGACAAATGCTTACCCTACTAGGTTGGCAAACAATGGGCCGATGTTAACACGTGTCAGACAAATGCTTACCCTACTAGGTTGGCAAACAATGGGCCGGTGTTAATACGTGTCAGACAAATGCTTACCCAACTAGGTTGGCAAACAATGGGCCGGTGTTAATACGTGTCAGACAAATGCTTACCCTACTAGGTTGGCAAACAATGGGCCGGTGTTAATACGTGTCAGACAAATGCTTACCCTACTAGGTTGGCAAACAATGGGCCGGTGTTAACACGTGTCAGACAAATGCTTACCCTACTAGGTTGGCAAACAATGGGCCGGTGTCAACGTGACATTTAACTGTTTTATATCTGCTTTCATCATGTTGACACAATTGGACACTGGCCTATTCCTTGCAAGATAGTGCAAGTTGTACCTAGCGTAAGCACGGCGCCCCAGGTCCGAGCTCACTGTGGGGCGAGGAGAGAGAAGGCCACTGCTGCTGCAAACCGCCGCGCCAAGGCTGGGTGACTCTCCTCTATCTGGGCGGAGGATCTCATTAGACGAAGATTTGTCAGCCACTTACTTGAGATCGAAAGGTGAAATACATAGCTCTCTACAGTGTTCATCCTGCTTTAGTTTACACACACGCACACGCAAGCACACTACACACGCACACGCACTCACACACTAAACACACGCACTCACACTACACACGCACACGCACGCACATACACACATACAGAGAGAGAGAAAACGAACGAATGAACGAACGAATGCTTTATTGTATAGGCTTTTGGCCCAGTACAAGGACTCTGTATCACGAGTATCACAGCTCACGATGTAAACCTCCATCTCTTAACCGCATGGAGTAAGTATGAGCTTACAGACCTTACTCTTTAATTATTTGAAAACCATACAATCAGACTTTCCAGCATATAGTTAGCCCAAAACAAGTTTATGTATTTCATTCTAATATCTTCAAAGACTGGGTATACAAATATAAAGTGTATGGATAGTCCATTGTCATGATTTTCTCTGCAACTAGGACACAGCGACGTGCCTGTAGCTGGTTCACTGAATCTATATATCAATGTACGGATAGTTCGCTGATATTCAAACGATGTCGTATGTGCAAGTCCCTGAGATTAGGTATGTCCAGATGATAGAGATATTGGTCCAACTTATGAGAGAGAGAGAGAGAGAGAGAGAGAGAGAGAGAGAGAGAGAGAGAACTAAACTGAATGTTTATTCATAAACCGACAGCCCATTTTGAGAGAGAGAGGGGTGGGGGTGGGGGGTGGGGAGAGAGAGGGGAGGAGAGAGAGAGGGAGAGAACGAACGAACGGGCTTATTTGCTCAGGCCACCGGCCTATCACAACATTACAAATAGAAAGCTTCGGTTGACGCAATTCTCACAGCCTCATGTCTCCTTTGAATCGCATGGTGCAGGTACCTTGTTATTGATTTTATCATTTGCATATCTTGTATGGACAGCAGCTTCTCAATATTGACAGTTTAATGGGGTTCAGTTACATCAAAGATGTACATCTGTCGCAGATCAGCATAAACTGGACATTCGAGCAGGAAGTGTTCTTCTGTTTCATCTACTTCATAACAGAATGGACAGGTAGACATGGCTGAAGATGGAGCTTTACATCGGTTCTGGTGGACAAATAAATACGATACTCCGCAGCGAAAACGAATATACGTGTGTCGATACATATTTTTGTCAATGGTTTGCAGATAGGTCTCGCCACAACATTCTTGTTTGAACCTTCTGTAATTTGATTGCCTGTCACTGCGATTCAGCCCTTCTCGTCAATTAGCAGTATACTCCACTATGAGGCTTTCCTTTAGTGATCTCAAAAAAGACGGTTCACTCTGTACGACTTGTACTTCCCACGCATGATTTAAATTATGTTTCTCCAACAAATATTTCACACTGTACGCCTAATTTTCTGTTACAGAGCAGTACAACATCATGTTGTACACTTTTCGTGGTAATCGGCTCGAGTCCATTCTCAGAACTCTCAGCCAGTATCTAATAAATCAGATCATATAATTAAGGTACAATGGGAACCTTCCAGATTCCCCATAGATGATCAAATTGGGGGTTATTACAAGCAGACACAGAAAGTTTTTCAACGCTTGAAGATGAGAGAGAGAGAGAGCTGCAAATCGTGATAGAGCTGCGCCCTCGGGCACTGCTGCACGTGAAACCAACAGCGACGAGCGGGAGTTTGCGTTCACACCAACAACAAGCCATCCCAGCATGTGCTTTTCCCTTCTTACATGCCTTGAGCTAACCCAGTCTCGGGCCTGAGCAGGCCTGCTTGCTGTAGTTCTGTACGCAGCTCTCATGGTGATGGCAGTACTACAGGACCGCTCTCCGAAGCAAAATCTGCATGACTTGTCGGCCCTCATGGCAGGGGACGTCGAGGCCAACCAGGGACCAGGGAAGACTGGGGATCTAGAATCCGCTGCGGTCAGTGAGTCTTCAGAAGAATCAGGGCATATCCCTTTGGAGGACAACTCTTTGGAAACCAAATGGGAGCAGCGCTTCAGAGATCTGGAGGAAAGAATGCAGAAGCGATATCAGCTTTTGGATACAGAACTCAAGAAGCAGCAGAAAACACATTCAGCGTGGCTGAGACTAGTGAATATAGTCTCAGCAACAGGTTGGTCACGTGATAGCCTTAATTCTTCCATAACATGCATACCACCGTTCTGAACACAGAGTCTCGGCCACGCTGAATGGCATATCACATCGTGAGTGTATTCCTCCGCTTGTTGTGATACACTCGATACTGGCAGCCATGTTTTCGTCAATTCATTTTTTAAACATCGATTTCCCATGAATGTAAAACTTGTATGCGGTAAAATTCGAATCACAAGAGTGTAATATTGTGAACTCTACTAATTATAAGGACTTTGAATACAACAGCAATATTTATACTTCATTGAGCGAGTAAGGCAACCAATCCCGTCTGCATAATCTTCGATACACACAGAAACCCACTGAGTGCTTTTGCTGATGAAGAATCATTCATTTAATGTATGCTTAGAAGGATTAAACTTAGAAAAACTGCTTCTGAGCTATCCGATAATATCGAACTTCGGAATCGGACGGATTCCTACAGAAGAAACTCCCATTCGATTAACGTTCAACACAGACGGAATGTAGGTTAAATCACTTACTGACTCCATCAGTCGATACACGAATGATCGAAGTGTGGAGCTCCTCGAACAGTGTGAAGGCAGTTAGACCACAGGTTCCGGCCAGAAAGCATTTACTTGCGAGAGTATAACCATAGATTCACGAAACCAGCCCGGACCCATAGGAATCCTTTTCGCTGCGTTTATAGTAGGTCCAAAGATCGCGTGCATTACTTTATACCCAATCACACGTGCTCAAGGCAGTTTGCAACCTTATAGAAACGTTCGCGCTAAAAGTAGTTCTCAAATGATTTCCTGAAAATCTCATAGATTAGTTTTATTAGAACACCAAATTTGTGTTTATCTATCGGGATAAATAATTGGAGTGAAATAGAATCGCCTCTTTTTACTCTCAATGGTCTTCTGATCATGTTGAATTTTGATTGGTAGAATCATTGGAATGTGGAGCCGAAGTCACGTGACCAACCTGTGTCAGAGATACTATGTCTCTGTGTTCAGAATCCAGAAAACAGTCATAGAGATGGCAAGCCTCTGTGAACAGGACTCTGAAAGTTCTGTGAGAAAACATGAGGATATTCGTGGTGGTATGGCTGCACTATCTACTCAAGTAGACGCCCTAGCTGCGAACGTCCAGAACATCACCCGAGTGAGCGAACACGACAAGCTCACGCTTCTGAAGCACGGCAGAAACGCCATGCGAGGCCGAGGAATCAAGGTCGCTAGTGAACTCACCAGGAGGCAAGCGAAAATCCTCAGCGACCTCCGCGATCAAGGACACCACGCCTTTTTCGTGGCAATAAACTCTGGTTTCAGGATGACAGACCTAGCCATCCTACATATCGCCAACGTCAGTCCTTCAAACCCCAAAGGCAAGAAAGGCGAAGGAAGAGAGCTGACAACAGGAACCAGTATGCTCCAGAATGGAGTTATGAACATGAAGACATGGGTTCAATGCCAGCTCAGTGCCAGTCGTGGAAGCAGGGTGAGGACACAAGACATGTTCATCATGATGAGCTTGGAACATGGGCCCATCCCGATAGCTACGAGGCTTGGAGACAACCTCCAATTTTACCGAATGGCTTTGCAAGGATGCAGGGTGAAGACGTCTGCCGTGATCACCACGTGAATGCTGGGACGGGGGCCCATTCCGATAGCTACGAGCCTGGAAGACACCACGTTAATTTTGGAACGTGGGTCCATCCCGACAGCTACAAGTTCCAGAGACAATGTGGAACAGCCCTGAGCAGAGAACAGCATCCGTTTAGAGATCCATGTGGGTCTACAATTGAGCACCGTGACTCTTCAAAGAAAACTGGAAACGTCCAAGATTATCAGAAGAATCCCATCAACAGGCACTCTGAAAAATGGAGAAGTCCCATCCACGAAATGCGGGATGAGGGTGGGTGTTCTTGGCAAAAGCTACCAGCAACACTTTCGTGCAGAGACGAAGCCGTTTCTACTGCACCTATCGAACCAGACGAGAGGTTTCTGATCCAGTCACAACAGGTGCTACCGTCAGTAGACCAAGACGAGGATCTCTCTCACTCCTCCTTGGGGACACCCAGTGGCGAAGACGTAGAATTGATGGGCGAACTCAAATCAGAGGTGCGGGGAGAACTGTTCACTTTTAACGACAGAACTCAAGATGGAGAACAGGTGGAGATGACTGGAGAACATTTCGTGCAGATGAACTACCTTTGTTGGATTCAGCCAGGAAAACCCCCCAGAAAACCATCAGTGAATGGTTGACCAAAAACTCTGGAGCGAATGCACTGAAAGCCGCTGCAGGAAAAAGTTCTGATAGCATGCAAACAGAAAATGGTAACTCGGGGCAGGCTGCAGCGATGACCCCGTCCTCTTCGTGGCATGGCAGACTGCGTAGCTCAGCCACATCCACACAAGATGCAGAACAAACGGAAACGCAGTTCTGACATCGAGGCCAGTGCCCATTGCAAGAAGTAAGTGGTAGACCCGGAAGAAAAAGTACTGATGCTTCAATGAAAATTGTGTCCTGGAATGTGGAAGGTCTGTTCACCAAATTCACAGAGCCAGGTTTATACATGCATCGTTTTGATGTTTGCTGCCTGACAGAAACCTTTACCTCACCGAACTTCGCATTCGGCACATGTCGCATTACATTCCCCTGGGGTAAAACTGTCCTCACAAGGCAGAAGATCAGGAGGTGTGGCGATGTTAGTCAAGAATGCTCTCGCAGGGAGCGCCACGACATTAAAAACTGAATGTGACACGATACTGGCTCTGAGAATTTGCATCCAGTGACAACGTGGGTAGATTTACGTACATATTTCCTCATGAAGACATTGTAATCGATTATGGTTTGATTATCGCCCGGTATCTCCCATACACTATAGACCTGCGTGTAGTCTCCCAAGTAGAGTCACATCACTTGCCTCTCGAAATTGTTGTTGGAACCCCCCGACCACATGCCATGCCGGCCAGGCAAACCAGAACATATGCAAAGTTGTGTTGGGACAATAGCAAAATAGAGGTAATTAAGGATAGAGCAGAATCACATGAGTCCAGTAACCAGCTCGCAAGAGCCTTGACATCGATTGATAGCTCTATTGATGTCGCTGTCGCGCAGTTTACTGAAATGCTGACCTGGTGTGCTGACTGCTTAAAAAAGGAAATAAGGGTTAATGACAAAGCACCACGTAATCACAATATCCGTGGTTTGACAAAGACTGTCTTGAAAGTAAAAGTCTGGCCATCAAGTCTCTGAAAATTTTCAGGAAGTTCAAATTAGCAGGTAGCAAAGAAATCTACATACAGAACCGACGCAGGTACAAAGACCTTATTAGAGAAAAGAAACTCAGTTATTTCGAGGAAGTGCGTAACACTCATTTGAAAAGTCTGCAAAATTCTGTCATTCTGGGCTGTTGTAAGAAGCTTCACACGACGCTCTAGTCCTCGACCAAACATCACTATTGATGATTGGAAGTCTTACTTCGAGGCAATGTTCCGCGCCCGTGACCATGACGAATACGAAGAGTCAGATCTGGAAGTGGTGCGACATGAATTATTAGACGGTGAGATTAGTAGGGAGGAAGTCAATAGCGCCATAGGTAGATTAAAACACAAGAAGGCACCCGGTCTCGACGGACTGCCTGGAGGTTGTCTTAAGGCAGCTCATGAAAAAATAACCCCATTTCTGACCAAATTCTTTAATGCTATTTTGTACTCTCCCTATTTTCCGGAGGCATGGTCAAAATCAATGATTATCCCATTGCACAAGAAGGGAGATGTGCAAAACGTGGAGAACTGTAGGGGCATATCGTTACTATGTGCACTAAGTAAGGTCTTTACCACCATCCTTTCAAGACGACTGCGTGTTTGGATGGAGCAGTATTACTGTATATTTTAAGCTGTACGACTCCCAAGTGAAAACAGCCCTACTTTATGGAGCAGAAGTATGGGGCCTGACCAAACGAGAGACCGTGGAAAAGGCACACCTGTTTGCCTGTAAAAGATTCCTTAGTATAGATGCCAGATCACCGAATAGCATGGTATATAGTGAGACAGGAAGATACCCATTATATATAGATGCGATATTGAAATCTGTGAAATACTGGCTAAGGTTATGTAAAATGCCGATAGACAGACTCCCAAAGCATGCCTTTTTGATGTCGCAAAGAGCATCTACATCAAAGCATTTGAACTGGGTAAAGAATGTAGAAGAGTGTCTATCCCCACTGGGCTTTGCGTACGTTTTTAAAAAAGGTCAAACAACAAATGAGAAGGCTTTCTTGCGAAATCTAATACAGAGATTACGAGACTGTTACCATCAGGAATGGGCATCAAAAATCAATGAAAGGGAGCGATTTGTATTCTACAGATCATACAAAAGTAGGATTATATGTGAAATATATCTCAATGATATTACAATTAAGAAGTTCAGAGATGCCTTCATCCGATTTAGAATGGGTCTCAACTCGCTTGGCACTAATAAACGCTATGCAAAGAATCAACGCGAAAATAATGCATGTCCATCCTGAAGAGAGAGAATAGAGGATGAAAAGCACTTTATCCTACATTGTGTCAGATATAAAGAGCTGAAAGAAAAATATATTGCCAAACACTTGGAACTGTCTTCACACTCGCAACTAAAGCATTTAATAGATGGAAAAGACTGTCAAAGAGGTAGAGATGTGGCTATGTGCATACATTATGCGTTCAAATTGCGCACTCAGCTGATACAAGATATATAAATGTCCATACAGAAGTAAGCATGCTAAGGCCGCGCCGGTCACTGCCTTTTATCAGGGATGATGGGTACAATTCGGCGAGTAGCACCATAGACTTTCAGTGAATAACAGAGGAGCATTGTCCATCAAGTAATATGCAACAGAATACAGTTATAGCAAAGGAATGACATATGTAAAGATGTGTGTGTGTGTGTGTGTGTGTGTGTGTGTGTGTGTGTGAATTCACCATTATCTGTAAATATGCAATGTATCCAATGGGTCGTCGGCCGAAATAAATAAATAAATAAATAAATCAATCAATCAATCAATCAATCAATCAACCTCTCTCACTACTCTCTCTCTATCTCTCTCTATCTATCTCTCTTTACTTTCGCCCCTCTTTCTCTCTCTTTCTCTCTCTCTCTCTCGCTCTCTCTCTCTCTCTCTCTCTCTCTCAACTCAGATTTGCTAGATGTAAACATTACTCTTTTGGAAACAACAATCAACTGAAAACGGGAAAAGCGGCAGGTACAGACAATATCCTGGGAACTATGATTAAGAATGCCTCAGGTGTTCTAACCCCTTACCTGTACAAACTGTTTAATGCCATTTTCTGTGCAGGCTCGTTCCCGAGGCAGTGGGCCGAGTCCATTATTGTCCCGCTACATAAAAAAGGCTCGCTCATGGACCCTAATAACTATCGTGGTATATCCTCGACTAGTTATCTCAGCTAAGTTTTCATACACATCTTAAAGAACCGTATACAGAATTGGGTGGATGATAATGAAATCATAGGCGGAGAGCAACCGGGATTCAGAATAGGTTATGCACCAATGGATCATGTGCTTATACTGCACGGCCTGGTGAAAAGATATGTCCAGGAGAAAAAATTATTGGTGGCATTTGTAGATTATCTCTCTTTACTCTCGCTTCTCTCTTTACTCTCGCTTCTCTCTCTCTCTCTCTCTCTCTCTCTCTCTCTCTCTCTCTCTCTCTCTCTCTCTCTCTCTCTCTCTCTCTCTCTCTCTCTCTCTCTCTCTCTCTTTACTCTCGCTCCTCTCTCTCTTTACTCTCGCTCCTCTCTCTCTCTCTCTCTCTCTCTCTCTCTCTCTCTCTTTCTCTCTCTCTCTCTCTTTACTCTCGCTCCTCTCTCTCTCTCTCTCTCTCTCTCTCTCTCTCTCCTTACTCTCGCTCCTCTCTCTCTCTTTTTACAGTTTACTCTCGCTCCTCTCTCTTTACTCTCTCTCTCTCTCTCTCTCTCTCTCTCTTTCTCTCTCTCTCTCTCTACTCTCGCTCCTCTCTCTCTCTCTATCTTTCTCTCTCTTTCTCTTTTACCTTTTACTCTCTCTCTCTCTCTCGCTCCTTACTCTCGCTCCTCTCTCTCTCCTTACTCTCGCTCCTCTCTCTCTCCTTACTCTCGCTCCTCTCCCTCTCTCTCTCTCTACGCTGTGTGAAATATTTGCTTCGGATATTAAGGATGGATGACAAGAGATACCCCCAAAATATATATCAAATGATTGTGAGTACAAACACTGCAAATATATGTTGGGCAATGATGATTAGATCGATATACTGTTCGATTATGAATTTCTTTATATATGGAGACAACAGAGGATCCGTGAAGAAAACAGTTTCGTAAAAGAATTAAAACGCAGATTGGTGTGTCGCTACAACGAATGTTGGTACTCTACATTACAAACTAGTGAGAGATACTCCTTTTACAAGGTATTCAAGTGCAACTCTCGCTCCTTATTCTCGCTCCTTACTCTCTCTCTCTCTCTCTCTCTGTCTTTCTCTTTTCTTCTTCTCGCTCCTTACTATCTCCTCCTCCTCCTCTTCCTCTCTCTCCTTCTCTTCTCTCTCTCCTCTCTTCTCTCCTTCTCCTCTCTCTCTCTCCTCCTCTCTCCTCCTCTTCCTCTCCTCTCTCCTCCTCTCCTCCTCTCTCCTCCTCTCTCTTCTCTCCTCCTTCCTCTCTCCTCTCTCTCTCTCCTCCTCTCCTCTCTCCTCTCTCTTCTCCTCTCTCTCTTCCTCTCTCTCTCCCTCTCTCTCCCCCCCCCTCTCTCTCTCTCCCCCCCCCCCCTCTCGCTCGCTACCCCTCTCTCTCTCTGGCCCCCCCCTCTCTCTTCTCCCCCACTTTCTCTCCCCCTCCCCTCTCTCTCTTTCCCCTTCCCTACCCCCCCCCCCTCTCTCTCCCCCCACTCCCCCTCCTCTCCCCCCTCTCCTCCTCACTCCCCCCCCTCTCTCTCGCTCGCTACCCCTCTCTCTCGCTCGCTACCCCCTCTCTCTCGCTCGCCTACCCCCCCCCTCTCTCTCTCTCTCTCTCTCTCTCTCTCTCTCTCTCTCTCTTCTCTCTCTCTCTCTCTCTCTCTCTCGCTCGCTCGCTCGCTCGCTACCCCCCCCCCCTCTCTCTCTCTCGCTCGATCGCTACCCCTCTCTCTCATGTGAGGAAGATCGATATAAGTGATGATATATATAGTTTGGCATTTCGCAGTGATTAACTTTTGATGCGGCTTTAAGCGAGTATTGGATCAAACTACTCCCACGCAGGCACCGGAGATGGTGCTTGAATTCGACTGTGTGTATCCTGTGTGTCTGTCCCTGTGATTATCGTCCGGTGTCCGTAGGCCTATCAATGGTTAGGCCCCATGACCAGGGGAATAGCAAATCTAATTGATAAGTCACAACAAAACACTTGACAAATACAGCTTTTCTTCTATTTAAACCTGTTCACGTGAAAGCTCGCTGTGAAAGACCATCTCGGAATGATTAATTTTGATCGTTCGCCCCTGGGGAAGGCGCGGCTGTAAAAACTGATAGGCGACTGTCATCCTGCACTCCTCCCCCCAACACACACGCACACCACGCTTACACTGAATTTCCGCATGACTTTCCATTCATTTTTGGAACGCTTTTTTGTCAGTGTTTGAACCGGCAATCAGCTGTAATTCCACGTGGGATTGAAAGAGCGCTGTGAGGCCGTAAGGAAGAGTAAAAGCATGCACAAAATATCATATGACTGTTAGTGTTAAGTTAATAGGAAGAAAAATGTAGCTGCTATGACGTCAACTCTCACGTGACTAAATGAAAACGAGGCACGAAGGAGCCGCCATTGTTACTTGCGGAGTTGAGACAGGGTCACTCGTTATTCGACGAACATTTGTGGCAAGTTGAAGACTGAAGAGAGATTGATAGAAAGTCAGACCTTGAGGAAACTTCTACTTTATTATTTGTAGTGTATGTTAAGTTGCTTTTACTTACTCCAAATCCTTGAATATTAGTGTGATGTCTGCCAGTGTTGATCAGGTAAGTCGTACACGCGGCTGCTCATAATCTTCGTGCCAATCGTTGATGTCGTGTTCAATTCCATTTGCAATATACACCTGTTTTAATTACTTCTAATTTATTATTGTTTGTTTTCATGAACCTCCTCCGTGATTGTAGAGGGCGAAAGGACAGCAGAATCAAGGTGAGTTCATGTCACTTGGTATTTCGTTGAATAATCAATTTGACGCTGGCAGTTGCCGCTCATCGCGAAGAAGGAAATGTGTAGATATCGAGGGCAATTACCACGTTGTAATGCACAATGCGCCTGTCAGCATTAGCGTGAGATTCTTTTTTTCTCCCAGGATGTCATGTTTTAAGTGTGTAAGGTTGGAGATTATGATAACAATCTTGGCCAAGTTTTGACTTGTCTTCCGGAGTGGACATTTTCGTTGGAGAGAAAATGGTCGCCGCCATGTTGCTAAGAGTTTAATATCATGCCTGGTGATATTAAAGTTAGATTGAAATCCCCTCTTGTTTGACTGTAAGATCTTACATACGCAACTCCTAAAAGAATGCCAGGCATTCAAATGTGTGAATCGGTCACATATGAAGACTGGCTAAGACACTCATGCCCGCTCACTTGGTGACAAAGGCTACCCCAGTAACGTTGACCGAGATCGCTTTGACCAGCAATGGTAGTACTAGTAGAGTTCTTGACCGTGTTTACTTCGAGAGTTGAATTATTCGAATCCTAATGACGATTTCAGTTA
>JAWQFJ010000658.1:30745-38245 GCA_034096865.1 Theodoxus fluviatilis
TCTCTAACCAGTTCAATAGATTTTCATAATCAACTGTCTTACATGGCCCATGAAGTCTGTTAGGCCGTAAATTTCCATCCATCCATCCATCCATCCATCCATCCATCACCAAGACTTTCAAACTCTCGTCTAAACCGAAAGTACGTGTGAATTCGTCAGAAGCACAAGAACAAATTTCCTGAGTCGTGGGTCAGTTTCGAAAGAGGTGTGTGCAGCCATCGTGTTGGAATGCAGAGCCGGTGATAAATCCGTCTCATGTGCAGTGTCTCAGTGTTTGAGGCGTCTCATGTGTAGTGTCTCAGTGTTTGAGCCGTCTCATGTGTAGTGTCTCAGTGTTTGAGCCGTCTCATGTGTAGTGTCTCAGTGTTTGAGGCGTCTCATGTGTAGTGTCTCAGTGTTTGAGGCGTCTCATGTGCAGTGTCTCAGTGTTTGAGGCGTCTCATGTGTAGTGTCTCAGTGTTTGAGGCGTCTCATGTCCAGTGTCTCAGTGTTTGAGGCGTCTCATGTGCAGTGTCTCAGTGTTTGAGGCGTCTCATGTGCAGTGTCTCAGTGTTTGAGCCGTCTCATGTGCAGTGTCTCAGTGTTTGAGGCGTCTCATGTGCAGTGTCTCAGTGTTTGAGGCGTCTCATGTGCAGTGTCTCAGTGTTTGAGGCGTCTCATGTCCAGTGTCTCAGTGTTTGAGGCGTCTCATGTGTAGTGTCTCAGTGTTTGAGGCGTCTCATGTGCAGTGTCTCAGTGTTTGAGGCGTCTCATGTGTAGTGTCTCAGTGTTTGAGGCGTCTCATGTGCAGTGTCTCAGTGTTTGAGCCGTCTCATGTGCAGTGTCTCAGTGTTTGAGGCGTCTCATGTGCAGTGTCTCAGTGTTTGAGGCGTCTCATGTGCAGTGTCTCAGTGTTTGAGGCGTCTCATGTGCAGTGTCTCAGTGTTTGAGGCGTCTCATGTGCAGTGTCTCAGTGTTTGAGGCGTCTCATGTCCAGTGTCTCAGTGTTTGAGCCGTCTCATGTGCAGTGTCTCAGTGTTTGAGCCGTCTCATGTGCAGTGTCTCAGTGTTTGAGGCGTCTCATGTCCAGTGTCGCAGTGTTTGAGGCGTCTCATGTGCAGTGTCTCAGTGTTTGAGGCGTCTCATGTCCAGTGTCTGTTTGAGGCGTCTCATGTGCAGTGTCTCAGTGTTTGAGGCGTCTCATGTGCAGTGTCTCAGTGTTTGAGGCGTCTCATGTGCAGTGTCTCAGTGTTTGAGGCGTCTCATGTGCAGTGTCTCAGTGTTTGAGGCGTCTCATGTGCAGTGTCTCAGTGTTTGAGCCGTCTCATGTGCAGTGTCTCAGTGTTTGAGGCGTCTCATGTGCAGTGTCTCAGTGTTTGAGGCGTCTCATGTGCAGTGTCTCAGTGTTTGAGGCGTCTCATGTGCAGTGTCTCAGTGTTTGAGGCGTCTCATGTGCAGTGTCTCAGTGTTTGAGGCGTCTCATGTGTAGTGTCTCAGTGTTTGAGGCGTCTCATGTGTAGTGTCTCAGTGTTTGAGGCGTCTCATGTGCAGTGTCTCAGTGTTTGAGGCGTCTCATGTGCAGTGTCTCAGTGTTTGAGGCGTCTCATGTGTAGTGTCTCAGTGTTTGAGGCGTCTCATGTGCAGTGTCTCAGTGTTTGAGGCGTCTCATGTGCAGTGTCTCAGTGTTTGAGGCGTCTCATGTGCAGTGTCTCAGTGTTTGAGGCGTCTCATGTGTAGTGTCTCAGTGTTTGAGGCGTCTCATGTGCAGTGTCTCAGTGTTTGAGGCGTCTCATGTGCAGTGTCTCAGTGTTTGAGGCGTCTCATGTGCAGTGTCTCAGTGTTTGAGGCGTCTCATGTGCAGTGTCTCAGTGTTTGAGCCGTCTCATGTGCAGTGTCTCAGTGTTTGAGGCGTCTCATGTGTAGTGTCTCAGTGTTTGAGGCGTCTCATGTGCAGTGTCTCAGTGTTTGAGGCGTCTCATGTGCAGTGTCTCAGTGTTTGAGGCGTCTCATGTGCAGTGTCTCAGTGTTTGAGGCGTCTCATGTGCAGTGTCTCAGTGTTTGAGGCGTCTCATGTGCAGTGTCTCAGTGTTTGAGGCGTCTCATGTGCAGTGTCTCAGTGTTTGAGGCGTCTCATGTGCAGTGTCTCAGTGTTTGAGGCGTCTCATGTGCAGTGTCTCAGTGTTTGAGGCGTCTCATGTGCAGTGTCTCAGTGTTTGAGGCGTCTCATGTGCAGTGTCTCAGTGTTTGAGGCGTCTCATGTGCAGTGTCTCAGTGTTTGAGGCGTCTCATGTGCAGTGTCTCAGTGTTTGAGGCGTCTCATGTGCAGTGTCTCAGTGTTTGAGGCGTCTCATGTGCAGTGTCTCAGTGTTTGAGGCGTCTCATGTGCAGTGTCTCAGTGTTTGAGGCGTCTCATGTGCAGTGTCTCAGTGTTTGAGGCGTCTCATGTGCAGTGTCTCAGTGTTTGAGGCGTCTCATGTGCAGTGTCTCAGTGTTTGAGGCGTCTCATGTGCAGTGTCTCAGTGTTTGAGGCGTCTCATGTGCAGTGTCTCAGTGTTTGAGGCGTCTCATGTGCAGTGTCTCAGTGTTTGAGGCGTCTCATGTGCAGTGTCTCAGTGTTTGAGGCGTCTCATGTGCAGTGTCTCAGTGTTTGAGGCGTCTCATGTGCAGTGTCTCAGTGTTTGAGGCGTCTCATGTGCAGTGTCTCAGTGTTTGAGGCGTCTCATGTGCAGTGTCTCAGTGTTTGAGGCGTCTCATGTGCAGTGTCTCAGTGTTTGAGGCGTCTCATGTGCAGTGTCTCAGTGTTTGAGGCGTCTCATGTGCAGTGTATCAGTTTGTGAACCGTGTCATGTGCAGTGTCTCAGTGTTTGAGGCGTCTCATGTGCAGTGTCTCAGTGTTTGAGGCGTCTCATGTGTAGTGTCTCAGTGTTTGAGGCGTCTCATGTGTAGTGTCTCAGTGTTTGAGGCGTCTCGCCGCAATTAGACCGTGCAGGAGAGAACAGGGCTAAAGGCGGGAAAATGACAACGAGATGTTTTAACCACAAAATTATGTATTCACTCACGCGTATTCCAGAAGAAGAAAGAAGAAGAAAAAAAACAGTACGCTCATAGAATACATCTGTATCATTTCCCCTGTCATGTAAAGCTCAGGAACGCAAATACATGACAAAGTGTGCTGATGATTTTCTCAGCATACGCTCCAAAACTGTTTGCAGCCTTTCTGTCTGTTTCTCCTGCACAGTCGCAATTCCAGAAGTGTCTCCGCGCTTTCAGTTTCAAATATCACTCTCGGTTAATGCTTTATGTTCCCTTTAGGAGAATAGACGAGAGGTCACATTCTGTTCGTCCATCGGGTGTATGTGTGTGTATGTGTGTGTGTGTGTGTGTGTGTGTATGTGTGTGTGTGTGTGTGTGCGTGCGTGCGTGCGTGCGCGCGTGTGCGTGTGTGTGCGTGCGTGCGTGCGTGTGTCTGAGTGTGCGTGCGTGCGCGCGCTTGTTTCTCTCTCTCTCTCTCTCTCTCTCTCTCTCTCTCTCTCTCCCTCCCTCCCTCCCTCCCTCCCTCCCTCCCTCCCTCCCCCGTCGTGTCATATACAGTTACTTGATTGTCAGAAATGCTACGGGGCAAGATTCAGTGTACGTGCTGTACGCTCGAAGTGTCACATGACATTCAAAATCCATAAAATCCACACATTATGCACGGACTTTTTCATGTCCAAATGAAAGCAAAATCGATTCTTTTCTTTCCGCTGCTTAAAACACCATCAGATTGTGGGAAAAAGGCAAAATGTCGTGGGTCTCGATTGGCAGTAAACAACCAACAAATGGATGATTATGGTGATGGGAAAGGGGGTGGGGGAGTGGGGGGTTGCATCTGAGGGGGTGAGGATATTTTACAATTAACGTTACGGCATGCCTTACCCCTAACCTATATTTTAAGCATGGCTTGTATGAATAATTCTGGTAGTTGTACGTGTACACAGTGCAGTTCATGGTCCATATGTGCATGGTGAACTCACTGTGCAGTGCAATTTAACTTCTCCTCTGGTCTGCTATTACAACTGTGTAAACTTTTGTTTCAGTTCTTAATCATTTAAAGCTGTATTTCACAAGAAAAATGTTTCCACATGTTCAGACAACACGGACTCTTGAATCGTACAGTAATGGGGGTGGGGGTGGATGGGGGTGGGTGGGGGTGGGGGTGGGTGGGGGTGGGGGTGGGTGGGCATGGTAAGAAATTGAAATTGGCTGCGCTGAATGACAGGAATGGATATCATAATAAAACATGTCCGCTGTTCACATGCAGTGTCATTAAGATCATACGGATTGTTTTGGGGTGGGGGATGGGGTGGGGGGTGGGGGGTGGGTAGGTGAGAAAAGTCATAAAAAATGAAAGCATGAGTCACATCCGCTCTACACTTGCACAGCGCCAAGAGCAAGCATTTGAATGTCAAAAGAACTTCATTTTTCCCCCCAATGACAACCTGACGCTAAAGCCCCTCAGTGTTTCCTGGTTGTGGTTAGCCCCCCTCCCCGGCTGGCACTCACAAACACCATTTCCTGGTGTAACTACTGCTGCTTGTGCCTGTCACATGAAGGGCGAGAGAGAGAGAGAGAGAGAGAGAGAGAGAGAGAGAGAGAGAGAGAGAGAGAGAGAGAGAGAGAGAGAGAGAGACAGAGAGAGAGAGAGAGAGAGAGAGAGAGAGAGAGAGAGAGAGATGGATGGATAGTGTTTTACGGCTTATGAGCCTTTGTAGGCTATGTAAGGCCATTAAGCACAAACATCACTAGAACAGTTGAGAGTAAACGCAAATTAGATTCACGGTGTCCCCTAGTTATTCGCCTCTTACGAATCGTGTAGGGAGACGCGGTGGGTCAATTCTTACCCCGAACCCACAGGGGATGAGAGAGAGAGAGAGAGAGAGAGAGAGAGAGAGAGAGAGAGAGAGAGAGAGAGAGACAGACAGAGAGAGAGACAGAGAGAGAGAGAGAGAGAGAGAGAGAGAGAGAGAGAGAGAGAGAGAGAGAGAGAGAGAAACAGACAGAGACAGAGGAAAGGGGGACAGATTTCGCAGACATGTACGTGTGACACGTACACATTTTTAGGGAATGAACGAATTTTTGGAGTATATCAGTTCTTGTTGGCTATATAAGGTCAATGATCACGCAAATCACCACGGCTGCTTAGAGTACGAGTCAATCAAGACTACAACCAGAGGCTTGTTCAGGAGGCGCAGCGATTCAAAGCGCTGCTCAGCACTGCATGTGATTCACTCCTGAACGGCAATTTTGGGGCGTGATTCACTCAGCGCTGAGCAGCGCTGTGAATCACCAATCCGACGTGATGCAGACGATTTTGCATCACATTCAAAATGGCGTCTTCGATTCCGCACTGACCGTCGATGCGTAAAATAACCCTCAGAAACATCATTTTGAGACTGGAACTTGCTTTATTTGCCCCAAGCGCTCTGTATGCGCGAGTAATGGCAAGTAAGGATGACACAGTAGTGGACTTTATTCATGCAGAATACATTTAAACGTGCATAAACGATGTCTGTGGCAAAGAAAACACTTTCTTCGCGACTATCAACACAACATGGGGCGCAGAAGATTTACCTCCCCTTTAACAAGTGAAGCGCTGCACTACATCTTAGGTGTTCAGGAGAGGCAAAGAGCGCTCAATTGCCAACACGAAGCGCTCATGCAGCGCGTTGTACTCCTGAACAAGCGGCAGGTGTCGCCATTTACAGCTCAGGTAGGGAGACGCAGTAACACTCGCCCCCAACACACGGGAGGACGCAGACAGAGAAACAAAGACGGACACACGGACAGACACAGACAGGCAGATAGCCTGTACAGACAGACAGACTGACAGACAGACACACGGACACACGGACAGACACAGACAGGCACACAGACGAACATGAAACGGACAAATGGGCAGGAGAAAAAGCACGTTTGTTTCAAGGAAAGTAACAGTACGACGGGGTGAATAAAAAAAAGACCCCCATTTTGACATTTCTGCGCGTTGTTCGTAGCCTATATATTCTGTCTACGAAACCAACATCTATCGCTCTACTCCTTTCAGGCTCACGTTCGTCCTTCAAACTGAATATTCATGACCCTAACACACACCCTCCATGGGGAAACCATTGTATAAGGTTTTCAAAGGCTACTTCACACTCATGGGCTTCACCCACTCAAACTCCTAACACCCACTTTGCAGTTTTCTCGCGCACCAAGCGCATGACCCTGAAACTAGTGAAAGCTGGGCGAGGTAATGACGTCACGGTAACACGGCCATGGTTGGGGAGGTTGGAGATGCAGACGTTTCACAGGCAACGGGTATCAAGAAATGCTGGACCCTGCACAATGCAGTGACTTTACAGATCGTGTGTACACGATCTTTGGTGAGATAGATGGATAGATAGCGTTTTACGGCCTTTCACAGTATCAGCCTTTGTAGGCTATATAAGGCCATTAAGCACGAAAACCACTAGAACAGTTTAGAGTACATGTAAACGCAAATCATGTCATGGCGTCCCTAGTTATTCGCCTCTTACGATTTGCGTAGGGAGACGCGGTGGGTCAATTCTTACCCCGAACCCACAGGGAGCGATCTTTGGCGACTTCAGTACTTACTGGTTCCTGGGTGAAGTACTGAATATCCTCCTCTCCCCCCCCTCCTCTCTCTCTCTCTCTCTCTCTCACTCTCTCTCTCTCTCTCTCTCTCTCTCTCTCTCTCTCTCTCTCCTCTCTCTCTCTCTCTCTCTCTCTCTCTCTCCGTGGATCCTATATATAGGATATAGGATCCATGCTCTCTCTCTCTCTCTCTCTCTCTCTCTCTCTCTCTCTCTCTCTCTCTCTCTCTCTCTCTCTCTCCTCTTCTCTCCCCTCCCCCTCCCCGTCCCCCCCCCCTTCCTCTTTCCCTCCCTCCCTCTCTCTGCCTGCCTGCCTGCCTCACACATATACAAGGCACTTTCTGACCATCACGCGGTTTACTTTGACCTCTCATTGAGCATCAACTGAGAGGCAAAAGCCGTTGTAAGGAGTAGAAACCTGAAAAGGATTGAGCTTGTGACTCTGAAAGCCGACTTTGGCGCACTTGGCTTACAGTCTGCGGTCCCAGTTGATGTGTCAGCTCATGTTGAACTCTTTGAGTCATCTTTGCAAAACATCCTGGACAAGCACGCCCCAGAGTTGACAAAACGTGTTTCTGCAAGACCGTTGTGCCCATGGTACAACGAGGAAGTCTACCTCGCCAAAGTAAACAAAAGAATAGCAGAGCAGCGCTGGCGGAAGTACAATCTAACTGTGCACAAGCAGTTGTATGTAGCAGAGAAAAATAAACTCAAAACTGCCGAGGTGGGCTCGCATAACCCCTGTGCTCAGTGACCTTCATTGGATTCCACTTCGCCAACGGGTGGAATTTAAGACCCTCTCCATCGTGTTTAAGTGTGAAACTGTTGCAGCCCAACCTACCTCAGAGAACTCCTTAGACCTCACAACCCCACAAGGAGTCTCCGT
>JAWQFJ010000658.1:43245-50745 GCA_034096865.1 Theodoxus fluviatilis
CTACGTGAACACGCGGCTCTGACAGAACTGACACTTACCTGCGCCCGTGATAAGAACGGTCTCCCCGGCCAGGTCCTTTCCGCGCACTTTGACGGGCAGAAAGACCAAGATTATCGCTTCCAGCCAGTAGTAGACGACTTTCACCAGGACGGCGAGGAACTCCTGAAGTACAGCCAGCATGGTGATGCAGACAGCAGTCACAGCAAACACTTTTTGTCGCTCTCCCCTGCAGGTGCTGAGGATCGAGTGGGAGGGTTACAGCTTCACAGGCTAACTTTCCCTGGAGGAGCGAGAGCGGCGCGCAGCCGAGAGAGCGTCTGCTCGTGTTTCCTGCGCGCAGGGTTCTCGAGTCGCCTCCCGTCTCGCAGTTCGGTAGTGTGCCTAGAGTAATCGTTCCTGCCCGAACTCGGCTGCTGCGGTAAGTTGGAGCGGTCTGCTGACTTCAACCGCTGTGGGTAGATACAAGGCCAAGAAGATACCTTAGGCCGGCCACATTGGACCTTGCCTTCAAAATGGGTGTTGATGGCCTTTCCCCCCCAGAGAGCGCAAGTAGCAGACGGAGATCACAGGCAACCTTCAGTCGGCCTGTTTATCCTCTGACCCTGCCGAATCATTTATCAGACGGACTATCCTTTCCGCTCCTACCGAATAACCCACCCTAGAGATTGGGTGCAATTCAACACAGCAGCCGGGACTGAGGGAAAATGCTGATAACACGCAGCCGTGGAGTTCAAAGGGAGGAAGAAAAAACGTGGGGCCATTGTTCTGGCAGCGTTATCACTTCCACGCCCTGATCTTCTCTACCAGGCCTGCACCCTTTGCAGGGCAAGGGGGTGAAAGGGAGACTTGAGACAATGGAAAGAGAAAAGAAAGGATAACGCCCCAGTCTGTGATACCACGTTGTCTCTGCCTACGCCTGCCTACTTACTATCTGCCTCAACTCTGGCTGTACTGGCAGACATCTTCAAGCCACTTGGCCGCGGGAGTTAAGTCTTGGTCAAACACAAGGCGGCGTGTACGAGCGGTGACCAGCCACCAGCTGGAATAGGCGCCGTGTGGCTGAGTGGTCAGTCCAGACTCTGAGAGGAAGACGGATGGTGGATGGAAGAGAAGATACTGGGGTTTGTTCTACAGAACTTTGTATGTACGTCGTACATATTGCTTTGCGGCTCTTTGAGAAAGTCTTTCACAAGATAAAGCTTACTTGGACGTGTTCTCCTAGTGGATTGGGGGTGAGAACAGACCCACGAGGTCTCCGTACGCGATTCATGAGAGACGAATAACTAGGGATATCGCGATTTAATCAGTTCTTATTCTAAACTGCTCTAGTGATTTTTCGTGATCAATGGTCTTATATAACTTACATCGGCTGATAGGCCGTAAAATTCAATCCATCCACCCATTCATCCACCCATCCATCCATCCATCCAGCCAGCCAGCCAGCCAGCCAGCCAGCCAACCAGCCAGCCATCTATCCTCCCATCCAGCCATCCATCCAGCCACCCATGTGTAATAGGGTGGTTGAGTTCATCCAGATGGAGTATGGGGCTAAGTCCTGACAGACCGAGTGCTGTGAATTGTCGTGTGGCGTGGCGCAGGCTGGAGCTATAGAGAGGCTCAGCTCCTCTCTACTCCATTAGCAGGACAAACTCGGTTCCTTCCTCAGCGAGCAAAAGCTTGCAGACCGATGGAGTCTGCCAGACTCACACTTCTGGTCTGCCAGATTCACACGTCCGGTCTGCCGCTATCCCAGCATATCTAGTCTCTCTATAGGGGATATACAAGCACCTGTCAAAATAAAGTTGGAAGAGTTTGCTTCCGAAATTACCACGCTCGGAATCGCCAGTCATCCCCAACTTTCCTGGAGTGGACAGCTAACAGCAACAACAGTGGAGAAAGAATGACAGCAGGGAGAGGCAGGGATTCCAGCCGCCCACAGACAGCTTGCAGGATATACACATGTCACCGTGCCCGGAAGGAGGGAGGGCAAGAGAGGGAGAGAAAGAGAGAAAGAGAGAGAGAGAGAGAGAGAAAGAGGAGAGAGAGAGAGAGAGAGAGAGAGAGAGAGAGAGAGAGAGAAAGAGGGAGAGGGAGAGAGAGAGAGAGAGAGAGAGAGAGAGAGAGAGAGAGAGAGAGAGAGAGAGAGAGAGAGAAAGAGGGAGAGAAAGATTGTACCATCCTACACATGCATTGATGTGTAGCTGTGTTTCACAAGACGGAAGCTAGGTACTGGGCACGTGGACATTTACCGTGAGGGCGACACATGTCAGGATGGGTTCCCCGACTCCCACAGGACATGGCCTCCAAGGCAGAAAAATGCGCCGTCAGCGGTGATAATATCTAACGCAATTTTTGCCACCTTTCTCACAATTATTCTCTCTACCACTCTACTGAAATAACATAAAATGTCAGTCTTCGGTGAAACTGTATCGCTCGGTGACATTTCCCCATTTCGCGGGAGAACTGGAATAAAACGCCCGAGGGGCTTGTAATTTTACCCAGCAATCTCTGCAGCAACAAAAAAGTTCTCGATGGAGAAAGCACTCAAAGGAAACTTTTTTCGCCCTATTGAAGGAATTGCGTTTGTGCAACCGCTTGTATCCCAGTCAGACATCTCTCGCTTCGATCCAAAATGGCCGCTTCAAAATTGCTCTGCAGATTCAGCCACGCACAAGGCGGCGTTCAAAGTTTGGCTTCCGCTCTCAGACCTCCGTACATAGTTCCTACACGTACGTGGACCTTGCAGGCAAAACTGCTCTGTAAAAACAGGCAGAACTTCCCCGGGCTAAGGTGCCACCACGACGCCATCCCAGCAGAGGAGTGAAATTCTATGAGGAGGGGCAGGCAGGCCGTGGTGGCATGGCGCTTGCCTTTCATCCACACACAGCGACCTTGTGCGGGGTGGCAAAGTCTCCGGTCACAGAGAGGAATGTCGGCAAACAGCGAAGGTCACACGTCACAGCAGTAAAGAACAGGCGGGAATGTCTACAGCGACCATTTGAATGAATGAATGAGTGGGTGGGTGTGTGAATGTATGAACAAATGAATGAACGAACGAACGAATGAATGAATGAATGAATGAATGAATGAATGACGAATGAATGAACAAATTAATTAATTAATTATTAATTAATGAGTGGATAAAACCGTGTGAATGAATTATAGATGAATAAATGCGTGAGAAGAAATGAACAAGTGAATAAAAAGAATTATTGAATGACCGAACCAATAAATAAACGAATTAAAGAACCATAATGATATGAGAGAGAATGAGTGAGAGATTTATGGGAAAATACGTAAATGATTAATGAACTGTGTGTGTGTGTGTGCGTGTGTGTGTGTGTGTGTGTGTGTGTGTGTGTGTGTGTGTGTGTGTGTGTGTGTGTGTGTGTGTGTGTTTTGTGTTTGTGTGTGTGTGTGTGTGTGTGTGTGTGTGTGTGTGTGTCTGTGTGTGTCTGTGTGTGTGTGTGTGGTGTGTGTGTGTGTTGTGTGTGTTTGTGTGTGTGTGTGTGTGTGTGTGTGTGTGTGTGTGTGTGTGTGTGTGTGTGTGTGTGTGTGTGTGTGTGTGTGTGTGTGTGTGTGTGTGTGTGTGTGTGTGTGTGTGTGTGTGTGTGTGTGTGTGTGTGTGTGTGTGTGTGTGTGTGTGTGTGTGTGTGTGTGAGTGTGTGTGTGTGTGTGTGTCTGTGTGTGTCTGTGTGTGTGTGTGTGTGTGTGTTTGTGTGTGTGTGTGTGTGTGTGTGTGCGTCTGTGTGTGTGTGTGTGTGTGTGTGTGTGTGTGTGAGTGTGTGTGTGTGTGTGTGGTGTGTGTGTGTGTCTGTGTGTGTGTGTGTGTGTGTGTGTGTGTGTGTGTGTGTGTGTGTGTGTGTGTGAAGCCCATAAGGTAGGGGACTGTCATGTGGATTCATTACATCAGGTAGGGGGGGGGGGGGGGGTGTTCAGAATCCTGCCTGAATGCCAGCCTATTGTGCTGGGATTCTGGGTGCGGGCTGTCACAGAGGTAAAGCCATATTATCTCAGTGATGTGCGATCATCCAGCAAGGCATGATCATCTCTACAAAGATGTCTGTTGTCTGGGAAATCATGGTGGATACGGGGAAATCATGGTGGATACGGGGAAATCGTGGTGGATACCCTCAAAGATTTTTGTGAGTTGGCCAAGTGGGGTGCCTTCTTTTGCATCTGTGACGTATGTCTTTTGGCGCGTTATCATGAAAAAGACATCCATATTTGGTACAGTGATACTTCCGTCAAGTTCTCTCTAGTAATTCAAATGGACCAACTATGTGTCTTGCTGCCAGACTTTGGTGCAGTAGAAAAACAATCTTGCCAGAGAAAAGACTAACAGGAAATGCCTTCGTAGAACGCTAGGATGCGAGTTGGGGTCGAAACGTTCTTCGAGGAATGAGGAAGGTGCTAAAACTATAGCTTGTCTGCACAAATGAATGTGCGTGTGTGTGTGTGAGTAGGTGTATGTGTGTGTGTGTGTGTGTGCGTGTGTGTGTGTGTGTGCGTGTGTGTGCATGCATGCGTGCGTAGGTGTTTGTGCGTGTGTGTGTGTGTGTGTGCGTGCGTGCCTGTGTGTGTGTATGTGTGTCTGTGTCGATGAGGTTAAATACACGTGCGTGTAGACATACGACACACACGCATGTATCTTTGTTTTAATGTTTGTGTGAGTGAGTTTGTTTGATCGAATGCGTATGCATGCATGTGTGCAAATGTGCGCATGGGGTTATGTATATGCGGGTATTGCCCGTATGCAAGTCTATGAAGGCATTTTCTTGCTTTTGAGCCCTGTCAGCAGGTGTTGCTTTGCCATCTACCCCCCCACCATTGCCCCACCACGCCCTCTTCTCTCACACCCCCAACCCACCCACCCACACCGCAACCCCTACCCCCCACCATTACCCCATCCTGCTCTCTCCTCTGACACCCCTAACCCACCCACCCCGCAACCCCTACCCCCCACCAATACCCCACCATGTCCCCTCCTCTGACACCCCTAACCCACCCGCCCTCACTTCATTTGTGGTTGGAACAAGCAAATACCAAGCGTTGTTAAGTGTTTGCCTTTCATTAAACCTCCAAATAACCTGCTGTCAACTTCCACCTTTCCTCCTTACACCTGCCGGCGACTCGGGTTCACAAAATGCCTTACACCCCCACCCCGTCTCTCTCTCTCTATTCTCTCTGCTCAGTCTCTCTCTCATCTTCTCGTCTCTCTACTCTCTCTCTCTCTCCTCTCTCTCTCTCGTCTCTGTCCTCTCTGTTTCTGTCTCTCTCTCTCTCTTGTCTCTCTCTCTGTCTTTCCTCTCTCTCTCCTCTCTCTCTCTCTCCCTCTTCTCTCTGTCTCTCTCTCTCTCTTCTTTCTCTCTCTCTTTCTTTCTCTCTCTCTCTTTCTATCTCTCTCTCTTTCTATCTCTCTCTTTCTCTCGCTTGCTCTCTCTCTCGCTTGCTCTCTCTCTATCTCTCGCTTGTTCTCTCTCACTTGTTCTCTCTCTCTCTCTCTCGTTTGTTCTCTCTCTCTCGCTTGTTCTCTCTCTCTCTCTCGCTTGTTCTCTCTCTCACTTGTACTCTCTCTCTCTCGCTTGTTCTCTCTCTCTCTCTCTCTTTTGTTCTCTTTCTCTCTCGCTTGTTCTCTCTCTCTTGCTTGTTCTCTTTCTCTCTCTCGCTTGTTCTCTCTCTCTCTCTCGCTTGTTCTCTTTCTCTCGCTTATTCTCTCTCTCGCTTGTTCTCTCTCTCACGATGGGTACAGCAGAAAAGAAACAGCGGAATTTCGTAGGCGGGAAAGCGGCAGGCCAGCGGACAGATCACCTATATGAGAAGATTCCTCAGATCGAGTCGAAGATAGATTCTGCGGACTGGGTCGGGGTGGCGGTGATCATGAACGTGCCAGAGATATATCTTTCCCTCCTTAGATACATGGCAGTAACAGCCAGACACCTGTTTCCCGCAGCCGGCCCGATCACTTTGGTCGGCTACCTGCGAGTCAACCGGTGAACCCGACGCATTCACAATCAACGCACGCGCTTGCAGCGGCGGAGCGCGGAGTGACGGACAGATGCTGAGATAGCAACAGCCAAGGCAGAATGCTGTCACTGATCGCTTGAAACTGTTGTTCAGAAATGTCGCGCTACAGACAAGACTGGCTGCAGTCTTGATGACACTGTCCTTGTTAAAGTTTTTTTAGTTTTTTTTTTAGAGGGATCATAAATTGTAACAGGCCCGAGGCCTATATACAATAAACAATGCGTTCGTTCGTTGTTCTCTCTCTCTCTCTCTCTCTCTCTCTCTCTCTCTCTCTCTCTCTCTCTCTCTCTCTCTCTCTCTCGCTTGTTTTCTCTCTCATTCTCACGCTTGTTCTCTCTCTCTCTCCCTTTCTCTCTCCCTTTCTATTTCTCTTTCTCTCTCTCTCCTTTTCTCTTTCACTCTCTCTCTTTCACTCTCTCTCTCTCGCTTGTTCTCTCTCTCTCTCTTGCTTGTTGTCTCTCTCGCGTGTCTTTCTCGCTTGTTTCCTCTCTCTCTCTCTCTCTCTCTCTCTCTCTAACAAACAAAAACAAACAAACAAAAATTGTGGTGTTTTGTAATGACGGATACCTTGCAGAGAATGAGATGTGGTTCTTAAGAACACAGGAACTTGAGATTAAATAGTTTGGGACACTGTCTACTTCGAGAATATCTTTTAAGACGTAGAAAGCAGCAGGGGATACGAGCTCTTCATGGCAAAACCCTGTTATCATGTATCTTCGCCATGCTCGTCCGTCTCTTTTGTTTTACTGCTGATGTAACTGCATCAAGTCCAAGACCATCCTGCAAGGTACCGTACCAGGTGGGAGAAGGAGAGGCAGGCAGAGAAAGAGGTGGGAAGACAACATCAAAGAGTGGACAGGCTTGACCTTTGCTGACTCCCAGCGAGCCACAGAGGAAAGAGATCGATGGAGGAAGATTGTCCGAAAGTCATCAGTGGTGCCTCAACAACCCATCTCAGGGTTAAGAGACTCAACTGCATTCTAGGTTGCGGTCGTGAAGCGAGAACCGCAAGTGGAGACTCACCTAAATTCAAAATGGCCGCCTGCGCCGCGGAAAGGCAATGGTGTGACCTGAGACATTCAGTTTAAAAAGGATAGTGGGACATTAGGTCATGACCTCATACAGTGGATTGGATTGGGCTGTTGCGTTCTTACGGCCCATCAGCCTTTGTATGCTATGATTCTTAGGCCTTTGACAACGAATAGCACCCGTGACGGTAAGAGTACAAGTCAAGTCTAGATTTTCTTGTCATTCGTAGGGAGACACGGTGGATCTATTCTCATCTCCAACCCACAGGTTATGAAGTAAAATGTAAGGATATTTTGTTTTCCTTCTGCTGCAAAGAATCTACTCGGGAAGGCGAATTTAACTGACAATTTTCAAACGACAAAGCAGGAACAGGCCTCCAGTTCATCACACCCGTTTCGTTCGAACCTATTGTTCCCATTTTTGTCGAAACCTCTGTGGAATTGG